>CAUEEP010000700.1:0-133758 GCA_958450365.1 Mesorhabditis belari | reverse complement strand
ACCTTAAGCGCTTATAATATTCACAATCAATCTATAGTTTCTTTTCTGCATAGACAATGCCCTAAAAGGTTTTTTGGGATTTTGTATTCAAAAATCTCATGAGTTAGAAAGTTACAAGCGCGCTTGTTTCTGAGGCAGAAACATGTCTGAGGCCCTTTCTAGCGCACTCAAGCTTTCTTTTTCTAACTAACTGGAGAACTGAAGAAAATAATGTGAATTAACGTGCCAGGAAACGTATGTTTCCTAAGATCTCAGGTGTTTCAACTCTTTCTGTTTTTGCATCGTTTTGACTTCACCTAATTGTATGCGCACTGTAGTTTTGATTCATATTAAGTTTCTAATGTTTCGCTCTTATATTTCAAAAACTGTTTTCTAAACCGTTTAGAAAACTAAACAACTGATAGTTTTTAGGCAAACAAAAAGACCATTTTTTGCAAAAACGCAGCTGGACCATTTTTTGAAAAAACCCAAATGACACCATTTGCTTTAAACGCCGTGGTTCTGTTTTCTAAAAGCTGGATGGTTTTGGATAAAGAATAGAAATTGTAGGGTAATTTTCTCATAATGCAATGAAATTCATAGAGTACTAAGTAACATTAAAGTTTGAAACGCCAAGGTACTATTAACTGAAAGCTGGACAACTTTCTAACGGGCCACGATAACAAAGCAATATCCAAGTAAACTTTGAGACGCCAAGGTTCCAAAGTGAACGGCTAAAGTGGCGAAAAAAGATTGTTGGGATGATTGTGGGGAAGTGTTGGGTGGAAAAGGATGAAAAAGAAAAAGAGAATAATCGCCCAGTTTCTCCCACCTCTTTCTGATGTAGAAGAGGGGCAATCTGGGCAGTGTATGGAGTGAAGAAGATGGGCCATTGAGGGGTCGTTGTGAGGGGGTATAAGTGAATTTCGACGGCCTTTCCCTTTCCAGGCTTCCTCGTGAATCCCAAAGCCCATTCCTCTTTCACGAATCCTTAAAAATAAGAGATGTGACTTCGAAATGGTCACTATCACTTGACCAACCCTCGAGCTAAATGTAACTTTTTAAAGCATAAAGAAGTGAACCTACGGAATTGCTTTTAGATAGCAATCAGTACTTTAAAAAAATTCTTTACATAGAATTACAACTACTATTATGCAATTCAAATATGGACATCCAAATGGACATAAAGTCGCGCGCATTCGAGTTTCACTATTTTCACTAGCGCGCATTCGATTGCAAAAGCTGGAAGTGGAGAAGTTTCACTATTTCGGCCGTCTCTTCGAACGGCCGTCGCTGTACGGCGAGAAGCAAGCTTCTACAAACCGTACCCGTTCAAAAAATTGATTAACCTCGATGAGTTCAATAGAACTCGTACCGGAGATTAAGCCGATAAGAACAGATTTAAGTTTATTCAGACAATGTTGGGCATGGTATTGACCCCAGCCGGTCCATCACAATATTGAAGCCAATAAAAAATATAGAATACACCCAATAAAGAGATTGGGTTGCATAGGTTAAAATCATAGGAAAAACGAAGGAAAACACGGAAGTGGACAAAAGGAATTTGACTCACTTATGTAATCAGAACTCACAAAATTAATCACCTGAATATAAATGTTATGAAATCACAAAATTAATCACACAACTATAAACTAACGAAAAAACTATTTGGTTCAGCCGGGTTAATTTACGTCCTCTCACAATGTCGTTTGCGGGTCAAATGTTCCAGCTAGATGTCCCGGGACCATTTGATTGCGTCAGAGGTCATCAGCTTCTGCATGAGCAGCCCATATTTCACCGATATTTGGAGGCGTCGAAGAACGATCTCATTCAGGATGCACCACCCTCTCAGTGGGCCGACGATGAACGCGTCCAGAAAATGTCGAGCCTCTGGCCTCTGGCTAAGATCAATGCGAAGCTTTTAGGCTCTGGCTAAGATCAATGTGTAGCTTCTAGGCTCTAGACAAGATCAATGTGTAGCTTCTGGCCTCTGGCTAAGATCAATGTCTGGCTTCTGGCCTCTGGATAAGATCAATGTGTGACCGCTGGGCTCTGGCTAAGATCAATGTGTAGCTTCTGCCCACGGGCTAACAACAATGTGTGGCCTCTGGTAAAGATCAATGTGTAGCCGCTAGGGTCTGGCTAAGACCAATTTTAACTGCTGGGCTATGGCTAAAATCAATGCCAAGCTTCTAGGCTCTGGCTAGGATCAATGTGTAGCTTCTGGCCTCTGGCTAAGATTTTGCTAATTTTGTTAATTTTATTAGTTCCATACTTGACTTGATCTTGTGATTGGCTTGACTTTCAATAAAATGGATATTGCCAAATTCAATGAAAAGATTCGAGCCGGTTTGGGCACACCACGTGCTTTATGGGCTAGAGCTGGAACACAAGAAAGAGCAACTCCGGGAATCAAATCCGCAAGCTCCGGTTCGAATCCCGTTTATTAGTTGAATGCTTTACCAATGAGTCAGACTGTGGATAGCGTCGAGGAGCTCGGGCGGATAGACTGAAAGTCGGGAAAGCCTGGCTTTGCCCATGGCTAAGGTAAAGGCAAAGTGAAAGCTTAAAGAGCTTAGAAAGCTTTTATTGAAAAGTAGACAGCCATAGCCGGTCTATTAGAGCTACCATAATCTACCATAATCTTGCGGAGGCAAAAACTCTAGAGAACACTAGGCATCATTTCTCTTCGTTCAACTGCTAGACGAGGGTCTCGTGATGCTGAAAGCAGTCAAATTTGGCTAACATTTCGCTCTAGACTTGCTAGAGAGCTAACTAGAATAGAGCTTCGATGTGTACTTTGAGCTCCCGTCGGCACAGCGTAAACGCACTGCATTTGGCGCACTCACAATCTCAATTTTGCGCGGAGAAAGATGGAAAATTCAGTGAACCAGAAAGGGGGCGTTTACACGTTTGAGGATTGCAAAAATCGACCCCATTTAGCCGCCGCGTACTTCGAGAAATCGAAGATAAAGAGAAAATTGCACTGACCGGCTGATTGAAAAGGAAATTTCACTCGATTTTCAGTCAACAATGGTAAAGATAAAAGTGAAGAATTCTCATAATTTTTAACCAAAAAAGAGTCATGAGTTTTCCTTTTGCTGAAGTTTTGCTTATCTTCAAGCAAAACGACTTTTCAGTTTTCCTCTGAGTTTCTTTGAGAAAACCGTTAAAATTGGAAGATCTCTTGCGACTCTTCTATGTTTCACGAAAATTCACTCAAATGGAAGGGTCAACCAAGTTTAGAGGCTCAAATTTCGGGAAATTCTTTGATCTAGACACATCAATTGTTGTCGATAAATGCAAATTGAATGCTAAATGAATCAAAAAAGAAACTGCAACTCGTCAAAGGTGTTTCAGCTTAATTTCACGTTTCGAAAGCCTAAACATTGCAAGATCTAAAGTCTTTCGAAAATCTAAAAACTTAAAGCTGTAATCTTTACCTTCAGACTTTATCGATGATTTATAGCCCTTAAAATGCTTTAGATTTTCCTATTTTGCTGGAGTTGCAAAAATCGGAAAATGTCCGTTTCTTTTCAGAGTTGTCAAATCATCGACAAGGGTGGCGACTGTGCTGTGGTGCAACAACAAAGCGGTATGTTTCATGGATTGTTTGGGTTTCAGAGTTCGGTATAAAAATCTTTGATATTTGATAGTTTTCATGGCATAAACTCGAGATTTAGGATTCAATGTCAACATCGCAAGTCAAGGCTGTACGACTGGGGCATATTACACGTGCCAAACAAAGCCCTGCACTACGGATTTCTATTGTGTTTGAAAATTGTTGTTGATAAACGTAAATTGAATTCTAAATGAATCAAAAAAGAAACTGCAACTCGTCAAAGGCGTTTCAGCTTAATTTCACGTTTCGAAAGCCTAAACATTGCAAGATCTAAAGTCTTTCGAAAATCTAAAAACTTAAAGCTGTAATCTTTGCCTTCAGACTTTATCCGATTCACTGAATTCTGACCTCATGAGGAATCAAAATGTGAATCAAACTAGATCAAAAGTCCATAGAACGTACAAAATCAGAAGAAAGGGTCGTTAAATCAAATCAAATCAGTAGTTTAATCAAATCACTCAGTTTTTAGAGCACTCTATCGGCAAGAAAGACAAAGAAAGGCTTTATTAGAAAGGTTATAAGTCTTAAAATCTTCTTATTAGAAATATTAGTTTTTAGTTTGTTCAAAATTGTGTTGAAAATCGATGAGTAAAACTGATTCTTTGAATTTCGAAAAGTGAGGATTTGTTTTGGAGTGACCAGTGTGGCTACGAGTGTCAAAGTTGAACTGTAGTCTTTCTGAATTACCGATTTACTTGACCACTACGATTTTGACTAGTCTGGGAAACATGGGTTATTTCCAAATATTTTCGTGATTCTAGGCGTGGTAGTCAAATATCCAACGAACTCCGCATTCTTTCAACTCTAATCTCGAGCAATAAACTCTTATCAGACAAGCGTATAAAAGTGTGGACACAAATGAAAAGGTTTCTTGGAGAAAACAGCAAATATGACGTTTAAATATTTTCTTCTTTTCGCGTTTTTCTTCATCTCAGCTGATGGAACATGTAAGATTTGTACGGTTTTCTCAAATTCAGAGATTCAGCAGGACAATTTGCGTGCAATGCACAAGATGTGATGTTCATCTTTGACACGAAAACCGCGTCTCGATCGCTCGACGATTGGAGAGCTTTAGCGTAAGTGGATCTTTGAGGGATACTTTGTATGGTTGTTCTTTTGAACTGTTTGTGTGGTTTTTACAGAGCATGTAAGCCCGGCAAAGCCAAAAGAAGAAAAGTTCCGGGTGTGACTCAAACTCAAAGGCTTTTCTTAGCCAGCTCTGTAGTCAAGCCGGGCCAGCACAAAGTCACGATTCTTTTGGAACAAAGCTGCCATGTAGACAATTCCTTTCTTGACAAGTTACCTGACTATTCCTTTCAACAATTCCATAAGTCATCTTTTTGCCTACAACGGCATTTGTGTCGCAAGAAAATGAGTGTGGCAAAAATGCTTTTGAGCACAAAGTACACCCCAAAAAAACCCAAAAAAAGGAATATTTTGAAGTATAATTATTATTATATAAAGAAAGAAAGCCAAAAGGCTTTTGACTTTGGGCCTTTATATTAATTAATTAATCTACAATAGGCTCTATAATTAATCTTTTTCAGCGGCGATTTCGTGGACCAGTTCAACATGCTCGCTGACGCGACGTCGATCTATGCTCGCTTTGCCGGTGATTTCTTTGAAAGCTAGATTTACGGCAAAATGACAAAATTTGGTGCGTTATCCTACCACACGTTAACTCGGGTTCCCTACAACATGGTCTAATTTGAATAGATTTAAATGGTCTATGCAAATGCAAATCTGGTAGGGAAACAATGACGAGCACAAAACGTCATCTTTTCGTTCAAGCTATAAATAAAACGCCTGATCGTAGCAAAAAGGTACTTTGCTTCTTTGCAACCAAGTGTCCAAAGAGTCGAATATCGCCACGACATCCTTTCTTGCCACAACGCCATCGCGGGTTCGATTTGAGGGACAAAGTCATTTGGTGACCGTACTTGCACAGACGTTGAGGAAGTCAGTTAGTCAGCGGATATCCGTCAAGTAAATGAGTCAAGTGTTAAAGTAAATACGGAGATGAATCCGTGTGGTAGGGTAACGGATAAGCTAAAGTACCAAAAAGCTAAAGAAAAAGTACTAAAAAGCCATTTGTAGCTGTTCAATTCGGAATGGACACGGCTCGCCCGTCAACCAACTTCATCACACCATTTCCTTCACAGGATAATGATTCGGTAAATGGGAATTGATCAGAAGGCATGGGGAAATGCTTTTTTTGGTTTAAAACGTGACTAAGTCTTGCAAAAGCAATCAAATAAGAGTATCATTTGTGAGATTCATGCCTTTTTTTCAGATCGTTTTCGGTTTCGGCGACTACTACGCGCGTAGCGACGTAAAACACGCGATTGACGCCTACGTGCAGGAAAATTTGGCTCCGAACACCGCTATTGGACGGTTAGCAAAATCAATGAACACTCTGGTTGTCGAAACTTTTTGATTTTCTAGAATTCTAGATAGCATTTTATCTTTGATAGCTTTTTTTTACTCGTCACGGGCTTACTCAGAATTCCGTGAAAATTCAAAGATAAACAAAACTATTAGGTTGTTGCATATGTGCCATACCTCAACTTTTTCATTTCATCATAGATTTCTTTTATCTTTTTGCAATTATATAATAGACACATGAGAGATATTAACATGAAAATATGAAAATATTAAGATAAAAATGTTTCGTTCTTGATTCGAACCAATCCTTCAGCCAAACAAGGATATCTTTGACGGACAAAAACATAAAATTTACGCGTAATTTTATATAGAATAAGGTGCGTTGCAAAATGATAGGACCACCCCTAAATTTTACATTTTTTGGCTATGAAATTTAAGAACGCTAAATAGCGCTTAAATCCTAGAAATATATATCAATTTTTGAAGCGTTTATGATGGAATCGACGTCCAAGCTTGCAAAATGGCTTTTTTGAGTTGCGAAATCGTGTCGTAAGTCTTTCCATTAGCATAAATATTCCTTACAAGGATGTCCCACAAGTTTTCTATTGGGTTTAAGTTCGGTGAGTAGGCAGGCCATTTGAGAAAATTGATGTTGTGACGTCCCAGGAAAGATTTAGTGGATTGGCTGACATGAGTTGAAGCATTATCCTGTTGAAAAATATAGTTTTCCCCTCGGTTTTGTGCTAGGAAAGGAAGCAGTTCATCCGCAAGGAAGTCCTGGTCCTGGTAATCGTTCGAGTTCATGCGACAAGTCAAAAATTCTAAATCAAGAACGTCATCCACATTGAAGGCGCCCCACACCATCAGTGATTCTCCTCCGAAGTTTCGACGTCCACAAAGCATTGCATCCTTTCTCAAATCGTGCCAATAGTACTTGTTGCCGTTTGGACCATCCAAATTAAAGTTTGTCTCATCGCTGAAGCTGACCTACAAAGAAAAAAAAAATTGGTTAACAACTCAAGGCAAGAAGTCTACTTTTCTCCAATCGATGGTGATGTGATCCCGAGCCCAAGACGTCCTTTTTTTCTTTGTGCGCCGGCTTCAATTTTGATGCTTTCTTCATGATTGCTCTTTTGATGTAAGGCATACGCTTGACGGCTCGAGAAAAAGTGTTTTGTGGACGGGAGCTCCAATTTTTGCCATGACTTCCTGTAGCGACATCACCTAATTCGACAACAGACGCCCAATGTGCCGTTCAGTGGGGACCGTGAGCTTTTGATGACATCCCGGAGACTTCTTATCATAATTGAAAGGATTCTTCAAGAAATTTGCGATAACTTGGTGCGAGCGTTTCAATTCCTTTGCGATCTCCCGATTCGACAATTTTCTTGCTTTCAAAATCGCAATTTTCATCTGTTCGTTCCGTGAAAGCGCTTTTCCAGACCCCATTTTCCTAAAAAATAAAAATTAGTTTAAAAAAGCAAATAGAACAGGCAAAAAAAAAATGGTTATTACAGGAAGAAAATGAAAAAGAAACGTGGTGGTCCTATCATTTTGCAACAAAATCAAGAAATGATTAAAAAATTTTGGCTTTTAAAGTAAATGATTTCGTAAACGGTATTTGCGCGTACTTTTGTATATAGAACTAGAATTTAGGCGCCGTTTTGCATTTTTAGTGATTTAAAGTTAAAAATCGAGGGTGGTCCTATCATTTTGCAACGCACTGTAGAAGAATTGTACCGTTTTTTTAATGACTTTAGCAACCGAGCAGTACAAAAAATGCTATGCTAAAATGCTGAAAAACTGTTAAATTCGAGTTTGAGATTGAAAAAAAAATCGTTTTTTTGTCTTTTTCTGTATTAAGACCTTCCTAGAGTTAATTACTGTAAAAATCCGTTCTTTTTGAGTTCCATTATGATTTTGATTCATCTTGGCCAACAAAAATAAGCACATTTTTGACGAACCTCTTTTTTTCGAGAGCAGCAATCAACGTTTAAAGGCTTATATCAACGAGTGAGGTTTTAAATTCTTACCTAAACTCATGAATCTAGTAAAAAATGTCCGTAGATTTGAAATATCTATTAGGTTGATGCATAAGTCTTTTCGTTTTTTTCGTACTTCTGTTAAAAAGTAACAAATTCACCAATTAATCTATAGTTTGCTCTATAAAAAAAGTGTTTTTTGTTCAATTTCCATCTTTTTAAATCAATTTCGGTTCACTTTCAAGCAAATTCGAGAGTGAAAAACGCCTTTTCGTAAAAATCTATAAAAAACTCTACGGAAAAATTGGCTGAATGAATTTCTCTGAAATTTTGGCAAAATATCAAACTTTTTTTTCTCTATCTTTTATCTATTGACACGAAGATAGGTTTTCTTTAGCTAAGGTGTCTAAACCGCATCATCGAGTTAGCCCTTTTTGACTATCCGACTTCATACTCTCAAGAAAATCCAGGCATTAAATATTTTTAAACCCGTTTTAATGTTATTTTGCAGAAAAATAATTGGTTTTTCTAATGAAATCAACCGTAGTTTAATTGGTGCATTTGTTGGCTTGAAACGGCAGACGAAAAGGAACAAAAAGACTTATGCATCAACCTATTAAATGAGAATACTGTCAACTCTTTTGGTTGTCGAGAAAATCATATTTTTGTAGAGCGCAGCGCTATCTATGTCGCACCCTGTACTGTCACTTTTCCTTACCTTTAGAGCTCTCGACGTGGGGGAAAACATCTTCCGTCATGAGAATCAGTACAGCCCTGTGATCATTCTTTTCACCAACGGACTGTGAGTGGAGTTTTTTGGATTTTTGCGGCAGTAAATGGAATGTACCGCTTCCGCTCTACATTATTACATCTACATCTAAAACATTATTTAGTGCCGGGGACACCGATCTAATCGAGGCGCTTTCACAAGCCACGTATTTAAGGAATATCGATGAGGTCGACATTTGGTACGCTTTTCGAACTTCTTCACGCAAAGACATTTTTGGTGTTTTGGTCATTGGGACAAACATTCTCCTTTTTGTTGCTCACATAAGATAACAATGTACGCATCCGGTGCCGAGCGGAGTGAGAAATTAATTTTTGAAACAGTAAAAGCTGATCCTGGATTCTCACTCATCCCAACCAGGTGGCCTGGATGCCACCAATGGTGTTAATTAGACATGTAACGGAAACATCTGTCGGTCCCTTTTTGTCGTTGGCAATTTAAGGGTTTTCGTGTTTTTCTCAGCATCAACTCAGACTATCTTGCTTATCATTCGATGTAGGATAAATTTGGCGGCGAATAATACCAAAGTCGACCCAAAATATATTGTTCATGCAAAGTTGTTGGCTGAAAACCTAAATTCCTCCCATTATGAGCGGGGCTTCGAGATCATCCCAAGCTTTGATCAATGATTTCTTCAATGAATCGACAGTTTTGTGTGGTTTTTGACAAGCCTTTGCTTCAAGGACACTCCAAACCGACTAATCTATCGGATTGAGATCCGGACTGGCCATTCATTGAAAGCGATGAAATCCGGGAAATTCTGGGCGCACCAATTCTGAACAAAATGTGCCTTATGGCCTGGAACTTCATCTTGTTCAAAGACGACGTCTCAAGTGAGATTAAGCCCAAGGTAAAACATGTGTCTTCAGGATGTTCAGATACTCGTTTACGTTGATTTTCACTCCTGTAGGCACAAAGACGAGTGGAGCCTTTCCGTCGGCTGTGATCCCAGCTCAAATCATCAAGGAAGCGGGATGAGAGACTCGTTTCACTGTCATATCAGCGTTGCTAACGGCATAAATCCGATCATTTTGCTTGTTCAACCGTAAACAGCCTTTCATCCGTAAACAAAACATCGTGCTATTGCTTTCCTGGGGATCGCCGTAGGAGATCATGACAATGGGCCATTCGCTTTTGCTTGGCAGCACCGGTCAAACCTTGGCACTTATTTTTCTTGAAAGCTTTCATTTTTAGCTCTTTTCGCACAATTCACCTCATTGACGATTCGGAAATCAGCTTTTTTCGTGACATTCGGCGCTTCCTTCTGATTCGTTCCCCTTTTGCGACCACGTTGCGCTTTCGTCCTCTTCCCAAACGGTCCTGATTGCTTCCCAATGGCTTGAACCGTGAAGTTTTAAAAACAAGCCGTTCTCCCACTCTCAAAAGGTTTTGAATCGATCGTGCCGGAACACTGCGTTGATGGAGATTGATGATAGATTGACGATCAATGGACGGTTTCACCATTGCAGCAAACGATTGTCTAAATTAAAAAACATTGGCTAAACTTGTAAACAATGATAAAATAGTAAATAAAGCCAGAAGAAAAGAAAATAAAAACAAGAAAAATAAGAACCCACGAGCGTACCCCTACTGCCCATAATTTTGACGCACCCTGTTTATTCAACATCTTCTATTTGAATCAAACCCTAGGTCAATTGGTGAGCGTTTATAAACATTATAAACATTCAATTTATAAACAGATTTATAAAAATAATGGGTGGGGTTTAGGTTTTTAGCCAACAACTACTTTGCATGGATATTATATTTTGACTCGACTTTGGTATCGTTCGACCTGTGATTTTATCCTACAACGAATGATAAGCAAGAAAGTTAAAATAGAAGGGTTGGTGCTGAGAAAAACCGAAAAAACATTAAATTGCCAACAACAAAAAGGGATCGACAGATGTTTTCGTCACAAGTCTAGTGTTAATCTTTCCAAACAAATTTTTAGGGTTGTACTTGCTCAGGATGTAGAGGATTGCTCGTCTTGCTACTTCTTTGGCCTTCAACTCACCGGCAACAAAACCAATCAAGTCTTCAACTCGACGAGTGACGCCGTGCGAAATGATGCCATCTTTTCGGAGTACAGCAGAACGTACCCGTGTGCGGTGAGTGATTCTTAGACATGTTCAGGTCAAGCCTATAGCAAGGCTTACTATCAAAGAGATTACGGTAACCAGGGCATGCTTTCGAGTGGCTTTTACATATTGTTCTATATATGTAGCTCTAAAAATATAAAAAATTAGGCCAAAACTTAGACCCCAAGCCCTCCACCGGTGGCCGAGGTGTGCCCTTGCACGATCGAAACATCGTGGAACGATGTGATGATTTTGGCGGACGGAAGCAATAATATGGGGAGCAATCGTTTCACAGAGGTTACTCACAGCTTTTTTTAAAGTGCATAGGCTATGCACTGCTTGAAACGGAAAGAAAAATGGCTACTGTATTCGATGTTTTAGATGTGGGGTTTCATGGTGTCGGCGCTGGGCGAAGCGACTATCGGCCAGCAGGTGGCCTATCAAACGAGAGCCGGTGTCGTGGTTTACGGGAATAATGTGAGTTGTGAGCGGGAGTTATTTCGTATTTTCTTGCAATTTGGGCTTATTTATCCACAGTTTAGAATACTGTCAAAATGGGCCTTAATTTTCATCCCTCCTTTAACACATTCGGGACCACGGTACATTGAGAGGCGTTGACTCATCACTATTTTATTGATAATTTGGTGAAATTCAAAGATAAACAAAACTATTATAATCATTCAGAAGCCCTAAATCTCCGCTTGAAAACTAGTACAAAGCTGTCGGAAACTTTCTGCGAAATGAAGAACAAAATTCCTTAAAAACTTAAGTTGACACCGTGGGGCACAACGGGTCTAAAGTTGATTTTCTAAAAACTAAAAATCTAATCAATACCAATTTTTACATGCTATCCAACTAAGATATCCAACTAAAATTCAAAGTTTCATTAAAATCTAATGGTTAGTGCAATAGTTTGCCAGGCAATAGTCAGGAGCTCAATTTCTGTTGAAGTTTTTCATTCTGCTTTTTCCAAGATATTCAAAAAGAAATTCTTGTTGTTGTTGTTTTTATTGAAAACTTGTGAGCCACTTTTAGTGTGTTTACAATGCTCATAGGTAGCTAATTTTTACATCATTCGACACGTCTTTCCAAGCTCTACAGGATGTGGGATACCGCATATCGAGATTCCACCGCGGGCTCGAACCGGTTCTTTGTTAGTTGGATAGTATGTAAAAATTAGCATTGGTCAGATGTTTAATTTTTAGAGAATGGATTTTAACGTTACCGGTGACTCATTGTGCGGTGAGTCGTGTCGTCTGAATGAGTAAAAACGTTTTAGGCAACGCTATTCGCTCCCCTCAACAAGTACCAATCCACGGATCAATTTCTCTCGCAAATGTGGCCATTCAAGAACGAACAAGGCACAAATATTCAGGAGTACGCAGGGTCTTCTAAATTCCGAAATTCAGTCTTTTAGTGCTGTACTACAAGCCGTAGCCGAATTCCAAAAAAACGGTCGACCAAAGTCGAGAAAAGTGATGATCATAGGCGCGAGCACGTACAGGTAAACGCGTGTAATTTGTGCCCTGATAAACGCACGCATACTGCTATATTATTTATGATTAAAAACCTGATTTTCTCATATTTTAGAGAGGGCTCTTACAAACTTCCATTGAATGACATCCAGACGTTTCAGCTAAATCAAGGAGTTGTGATCGTTATCGGTGAGAGAAGAAAACAGATGAAAGAATAAGCAGTTTATAAACCTGATAAGCTGATAAAGCTGATAGAAACCTGATAAAAACTGAAAGCCAACCAAAAACTGAGAACTTGTACTCAACCTTAAAGCTGTAATGAGTGGTTATTTTACTAATTGTAAGTAATTCCAAATCCAAAGACTATCATCAATCTGATAGTTTATTTCAAAACTTCAAAGTTTGATATTTGCATTCAAAGTTTCACCTACGGTTAACCATTCAATAAGTGGTTTGATCTAAACCCTAAAGAATTTTACCTTTAAAGAGAGCCAGAAAGAGCCAGAAATACTTATCTTAGATTACGGAAACGTGGATGGGCAAGGTGCCGAGCTTCTCAAACAAATGGCTTCAACGGGTTTCTACATCGACGCCACACAAGGGGCACCCGACTTCTCCGTTTTGCAGAAACTTCTTTGCAATGGTTTGCTGACCTTCTGATTTGCTGAACACATTCACGGCGATAATTTTTCTTTGAATTTTCACCAAATTATCAGTAAAACAGTGATCGACTCGAGACTGTACAAGAAAAAACATCGTCGCGAAAATGTTCTACAATTTGTGTGAAATCTAAAAGATACACTAGCTTTAAAAATTCAAGATTTAAGCCTTTCAAGCGTTATTTTTGGTTGCTTTAGCCAATTGTTTCTGTCCGGGACAGGGTCAAGATGACGGGTATTACCCGGTGAGCGAAGCGAATCAAGACTGGCCATCCGGTGGATGTTTTTGGGTAAGGATCACTTTATTTTGGCTATACCGGCCCGGTTTGCCAGTTAGCGAGAATCGAGATTACGAAAACCGCATAAAGAACCCCTCCCCAATCATTTACACAGCGATTTCTCTTTTGCATTGTAGATGGCATAAAAATAAGCTATGAATTTGTATTTTGTGAATTTTTTTTGAGGGGTGAAATTGATTGATTCTACCAATGAAAACTCGGATCTAATTGATCTAAACTGTTAGATGAATTCGGAAATCTACTTTTTGTCAGATTCTGTGGGGGCTCACAAAGGATATTAGATAAAAAGTAGAGCCAAGCATACGGTCGTCGAAAAAAATTAGCATCTTTTAGAAAACGACGGAATTTTCAGGACTCCACATTGACCTCAATCAAAACGGTGGCCGACACGATTTGCCGTAGCACGCAGGCGGCCAGCGGATCGCTCGGACAACCGAAAACCCAGCTTCAGCAACGAACAGTCATTCAATGTTTGTGCCTTTATCGATTATGAATACATTTGATACAGAAATCTACAGGTTTAAATTAAGTTTCCAAATTTAGATAGCACAAACCTATCGCCAGCGAAACCCCCATTCTTCGTCGGGCTCACCCGGCAAAGCGGCAATTGGATTTGGGCCGATGGGAGCTATTACGATGCAAATGTTGTAAGCGACCGGAATCTTTGCAATACCTCTCATTTGTCTCATTTGTTTGTTTCTCCTCTGATTTGTCATTGAGTATCTTGATAGGAGAAATTGGAAGAAAAAAACTCAGACAATGTTTCTGTTTTGGGTTTTGAATAGATAAGCTAGGTCGAATAAACTAATAAGAAGCAATTCAATAATATTCCTCAACTTTACCTGTCTTTCGACGGCAATAAGGCTGAGGATCAAGCGAAAAGACGTCCGATGGAAAAAAGACGTCAGAATTCAGCTGACTCCCACCCTGACTCAACATTTTGGCTGATTTTGAAAAGTACTAGAGGCGAAATTTGTATACGAACACGAGTTTTATACCGTAAACCGCTGAATATTTGCCTATTCCAGTCTCGTTTTTCAATCGTACTTCTCCATTCTATTTCGTGTCCATATACCGTAGACCGAACATTTTCCAACGAGCTTAAAAATCGGGGTTTTTTTTGGTGAATTTTATCCACTTTTGACGTCATTTTTGATTTCTTGAGAGTTTTTTGATTTAAAAATCGATTATTTAAAGAATTGCTTATATTTATATCGATGATTTATAGCCCTTAAAATGCTTTAGATTTTGCTATTTTGCTGGAGTTGCAAAAATCGGAAAATGTCCGTTTCTTTTCAGAGTGGTCAAATCATCGACAAGGGTGGCGACTGTGCTGTGGTGCAACAACAAAGCGGTATGTTTCACGGATTGTTTGGGTTTCAGAGTTTGGTATAAAAATCTTTGATATTTGATAGTTTTCATGGCATAAACTCGAGATTCAGGATTCAATATCAACATCGCAAGTCAAGGCTGTACGACTGGGGCATATTACACGTGCCAAACAAAGCCCTGCACTACGGATTTCTATTGTGTTTGAAAATTGTTGTTGATAAACGAAATTGAATTCTAAATCAATCAAAAAAGAAACTGCAACTCGTCAAAGGTGTTTCAGCTTAATTTCACGTTTTGAAAGCATAAACATTGCAAGATCTAAAGTCTTTCGAAATTCAAAAAACTTAAAGCTGTAATCTTTACCGTCGTCGAGTGGTGGCGCTGATCCCGGCACTGGCGGCGGCGGCGGCTGCCACACATGCAGCGGCTGCGGGGGCGGCTCTGGCGGGGCGTGTTGGGCATTCGGCGACGAGGCGACGGCATGGAGTCATCATCTTGGGCGTGTTGGGTTCTTCTTCTTGGCGAGTTGGCGCGAGGCGTTGAAACTTCTTCTTGTTGGTTTCCCTTACGCGCTGAGCTGGAGTCGGCTTGGCTATTTTCTTTTTGCAGGGTGGGCGGCTTTGGTATCTTTTCGGAATCAAGTTCCGTGGCTTTTCTTTTCGCCGGGATCCCACACTCTTCCGCTTTAGGGCCTTGCCTTCTCGGGTGGGGACGGGGGTCTTTCTTTTACACTTTCATCATTAGCGCATATCCTCAGGTCTTCGGTCCCCAACAGGTGCGTGGGGGACCTGCAGAAGTTGACTACCCACGTCTAAGCCATCGACTCTCTTCTCGGCCCGTGGCAAAAAGTGGATGCCGTCAACACATTCGTCCTCTCGCGCATCGCCTTCCGTCTCTGGCTAAGATCACTGTGTAGTGTGGGTCGCTGGCTAAGACCCATCGCTTCTGGCCTCTGGCTAAGATCAATGTGTAGTGTGGGTCTCTGGCTAAGACCCATCGCTTCCGGCCTCTGGCTAAGACCCATCGCTTCCGGCCTCTGGCTAAGATCAATGTGTAGTGTGGGTCTCTGGCTAAGACCCATCGCTTCTGGTCTCTGGCTAAGACCCATCGCTTCTGGTCTCTGGCTAAGACCCATCGCTTCTGGTCTCTGGCTAAGATCAATCGCTTCTGGTCTCTGGCTAAGATCAATGTGTAGTTTGGGTCTCTGGCTAAGACCCATCGCTTCTGGTCTCTGGCTAAGATCAATGTGTAGTGTGGGCCTCTGGCTAAGACCCATCGCTTCCGGCCTCTGGCTAAGACCCATCGCTTCTGGTCTCTGGCTAAGACCCATCGCTTCCGGCCTCTGGCTAAGACCCATCGCTTCCGGCCTCTGGCTAAGATCAATGTGTAGTGTGGGTCTCTGGCTAAGACCCATCGCTTCTGGTCTCTGGCTAAGACCCATCGCTTCTGGTCTCTGGCTAAGACCCATCGCTTCCGGCCTCTGGCTAAGACCCATCGCTTCCGGCCTCTGGCTAAGATCAATGTGTAGTTTGGGTCTCTGGCTAAGACCCATCGCTTCTGGGCTCTGGCTAAGATCAATGTGTAGTTTGGGTCTCTGGCTAAGACCCATCGCTTCCGGCCTCTGGCTAAGACCCATCGCTTCTGGTCTCTGGCTAAGATCAATGTGTAGTGTGGGCCTCTGGCTAAGATCAATGTGTAGTTTGGGTCTCTGGCTAAGACCCATCGCTTCTGGTCTCTGGCTAAGATCAATCGCTTCTGGTCTCTGGCTAAGATCAATGTGTAGTTTGGGTCTCTGGCTAAGACCCATCGCTTCTGGTCTCTGGCTAAGATCAATGTGTAGTGTGGGCCTCTGGCTAAGACCCATCGCTTCCGGCCTCTGGCTAAGACCCATCGCTTCTGGTCTCTGGCTAAGACCCATCGCTTCTGGTCTCTGGCTAAGATCAATGTGTAGTTTGGGTCTCTGGCTAAGACCCATCGCTTCCGGCCCCTGGCTAAGACCCATCGCTTCTGGTCTCTGGCTAAGATCAATGTGTAGTGTGGGCCTCTGGCTAAGATCAATGTGTAGTTTGGGTCTCTGGCTAAGACCCATCGCTTCCGGCCTCTGGCTAAGACCCATCGCTTCTGGTCTCTGGCTAAGATCAATGTGTAGTTTGGGTCTCTGGCTAAGACCCATCGCTTCCGGCCCCTGGCTAAGACCCATCGCTTCTGGTCTCTGGCTAAGATCAATGTGTAGTGTGGGCCTCTGGCTAAGATCAATGTGTAGTTTGGGTCTCTGGCTAAGACCCATCGCTTCCGGTCTCTGGCTAAGACCCATCGCTTCCGGCCTCTGGCTAAGACCCATCGCTTCCGGCCTCTGGCTAAGATCAATGTGTAGTTTGGGTCTCTGGCTAAGACCCATCGCTTCTGGGCTCTGGCTAAGATCAATGTGTAGTTTGGGTCTCTGGCTAAGACCCATCGCTTCCGGCCTCTGGCTAAGACCCATCGCTTCTGGTCTCTGGCTAAGATCAATGTGTAGTGTGGGTCTCTGGCTAAGATCAATGTGTAGTGTGGGCCTCTGGCTAAGACCCATCGCTTCCGGCCTCTGGCTAAGACCCATCGCTTCTGGTCTCTGGCTAAGATCAATGTGTAGTTTGGGTCTCTGGCTAAGACCCATCGCTTCCGGCCTCGGGCTAAGACCCATCGCTTCTGGTCTCTGGCTAAGATCAATGTGTCGTGTGGGTCTCTGGCTAAGACCCATCGCTTCCGGCCTCTGGCTAAGACCCATCGCTTCCGGCCTCTGGCTAAGACCCATCGCTTCTGGTCTCTGGCTAAGATCAATGTGTAGTTTGGGTCTCTGGCTAAGACCCATCGCTTCCGGCCTCTGGCTAAGACCCATCGCTTCCGGCCTCTGGCTAAGATCAATGTGTAGTTTGGGTCTCTGGCTAAGACCCATCGCTTCTGGGCTCTGGCTAAGATCAATGTGTAGTTTGGGTCTCTGGCTAAGACCCATCGCTTCCGGCCTCTGGCTAAGACCCATCGCTTCTGGTCTCTGGCTAAGATCAATGTGTAGTGTGGGCCTCTGGCTAAGATCAATGTGTAGTTTGGGTCTCTGGCTAAGACCCATCGCTTCCGGCCTCTGGCTAAGACCCATCGCTTCTGGTCTCTGGCTAAGATCAATGTGTAGTGTGGGCCTCTGGCTAAGATCAATGTGTAGTTTGGGTCTCTGGCTAAGACCCATCGCTTCTGGTCTCTGGCTAAGATCAATCGCTTCTGGTCTCTGGCTAAGATCAATGTGTAGTTTGGGTCTCTGGCTAAGACCCATCGCTTCTGGTCTCTGGCTAAGATCAATGTGTAGTGTGGGCCTCTGGCTAAGACCCATCGCTTCCGGCCTCTGGCTAAGACCCATCGCTTCTGGTCTCTGGCTAAGACCCATCGCTTCTGGTCTCTGGCTAAGATCAATGTGTAGTTTGGGTCTCTGGCTAAGACCCATCGCTTCCGGCCTCTGGCTAAGACCCATCGCTTCCGGCCTCTGGCTAAGATCAATGTGTAGTTTGGGTCTCTGGCTAAGACCCATCGCTTCTGGGCTCTGGCTAAGATCAATGTGTAGTTTGGGTCTCTGGCTAAGACCCATCGCTTCCGGCCTCTGGCTAAGACCCATCGCTTCTGGTCTCTGGCTAAGATCAATGTGTAGTTTGGGTCTCTGGCTAAGACCCATCGCTTCCGGCCCCTGGCTAAGACCCATCGCTTCTGGTCTCTGGCTAAGATCAATGTGTAGTGTGGGCCTCTGGCTAAGATCAATGTGTAGTTTGGGTCTCTGGCTAAGACCCATCGCTTCCGGTCTCTGGCTAAGACCCATCGCTTCCGGCCTCTGGCTAAGACCCATCGCTTCCGGCCTCTGGCTAAGATCAATGTGTAGTTTGGGTCTCTGGCTAAGACCCATCGCTTCTGGGCTCTGGCTAAGATCAATGTGTAGTTTGGGTCTCTGGCTAAGACCCATCGCTTCCGGCCTCTGGCTAAGACCCATCGCTTCTGGTCTCTGGCTAAGATCAATGTGTAGTGTGGGTCTCTGGCTAAGATCAATGTGTAGTGTGGGCCTCTGGCTAAGACCCATCGCTTCCGGCCTCTGGCTAAGACCCATCGCTTCTGGTCTCTGGCTAAGATCAATGTGTAGTTTGGGTCTCTGGCTAAGACCCATCGCTTCCGGCCTCGGGCTAAGACCCATCGCTTCTGGTCTCTGGCTAAGATCAATGTGTCGTGTGGGTCTCTGGCTAAGACCCATCGCTTCCGGCCTCTGGCTAAGACCCATCGCTTCCGGCCTCTGGCTAAGACCCATCGCTTCTGGTCTCTGGCTAAGATCAATGTGTAGTGTGGGTCTCTGGCTAAGACCCATCGCTTCCGGCCTCTGGCTAAGACCCATCGCTTCCGGCCTCTGGCTAAGATCAATGTGTAGTTTGGGTCTCTGGCTAAGACCCATCGCTTCTGGGCTCTGGCTAAGATCAATGTGTAGTTTGGGTCTCTGGCTAAGACCCATCGCTTCCGGCCTCTGGCTAAGACCCATCGCTTCTGGTCTCTGGCTAAGATCAATGTGTAGTGTGGGCCTCTGGCTAAGATCAATGTGTAGTTTGGGTCTCTGGCTAAGACCCATCGCTTCCGGCCTCTGGCTAAGACCCATCGCTTCTGGTCTCTGGCTAAGATCAATGTGTAGTGTGGGCCTCTGGCTAAGATCAATGTGTAGTTTGGGTCTCTGGCTAAGACCCATCGCTTCTGGTCTCTGGCTAAGATCAATCGCTTCTGGTCTCTGGCTAAGATCAATGTGTAGTTTGGGTCTCTGGCTAAGACCCATCGCTTCTGGTCTCTGGCTAAGATCAATGTGTAGTGTGGGCCTCTGGCTAAGACCCATCGCTTCCGGCCTCTGGCTAAGACCCATCGCTTCTGGTCTCTGGCTAAGACCCATCGCTTCTGGTCTCTGGCTAAGATCAATGTGTAGTTTGGGTCTCTGGCTAAGACCCATCGCTTCCGGCCTCTGGCTAAGACCCATCGCTTCCGGCCTCTGGCTAAGATCAATGTGTAGTTTGGGTCTCTGGCTAAGACCCATCGCTTCTGGGCTCTGGCTAAGATCAATGTGTAGTTTGGGTCTCTGGCTAAGACCCATCGCTTCCGGCCTCTGGCTAAGACCCATCGCTTCTGGTCTCTGGCTAAGATCAATGTGTAGTGTGGGTCTCTGGCTAAGATCAATGTGTAGTGTGGGCCTCTGGCTAAGACCCATCGCTTCCGGCCTCTGGCTAAGACCCATCGCTTCTGGTCTCTGGCTAAGATCAATGTGTAGTTTGGGTCTCTGGCTAAGACCCATCGCTTCCGGCCTCGGGCTAAGACCCATCGCTTCTGGTCTCTGGCTAAGATCAATGTGTCGTGTGGGTCTCTGGCTAAGACCCATCGCTTCCGGCCTCTGGCTAAGACCCATCGCTTCCGGCCTCTGGCTAAGATCAATGTGTAGTTTGGGTCTCTGGCTAAGACCCATCGCTTCTGGGCTCTGGCTAAGATCAATGTGTAGTTTGGGCCTCTGGCTAAGACCCATCGCTTCCGGCCTCTGGCTAAGACCCATCGCTTCTGGTCTCTGGCTAAGATCAATGTGTAGTTTGGGTCTCTGGCTAAGAACCATCGCTTCCGGCCTCTGGCTAAGACCCATCGCTTCCGACCTCTGGCTAAGATCAATGTGTAGTTTGGGTCTCTGGCTAAGACCCATCGCTTCCGGCCTCGGGCTAAGACCCATCGCTTCTGGTCTCTGGCTAAGATCAATGTGTCGTGTGGGTCTCTGGCTAAGACCCATCGCTTCCGGCCTCTGGCTAAGACCCATCGCTTCCGGCCTCTGGCTAAGATCAATGTGTAGTTTGGGTCTCTGGCTAAGACCCATCGCTTCTGGGCTCTGGCTAAGATCAATGTGTAGTTTGGGCCTCTGGCTAAGACCCATCGCTTCCGGCCTCTGGCTAAGACCCATCGCTTCTGGTCTCTGGCTAAGATCAATGTGTAGTTTGGGTCTCTGGCTAAGAACCATCGCTTCCGGCCTCTGGCTAAGACCCATCGCTTCCGACCTCTGGCTAAGATCAATGTGTAGTGTGGGCCTCTGGCTAAGATCAATGTGTAGTTTGGGTCTCTGGCTAAGACCCATCGCTTCCGGCCTCGGGCTAAGACCCATCGCTTCTGGTCTCTGGCTAAGATCAATGTGTAGTTTGGGTCTCTGGCTAAGATCAATGTGTAGTTTGGGTCTCTGGCTAAGACCCATCGCTTCTGGGCTCTGGCTAAGATCAATGTGTAGTGTGGGTCTCTGGCTAAGATCAATGTGTAGTTTGGGTCTCTGGCTAAGACCCATCGCTTCTGGGCTCTGGCTAAGATCAATGTGTAGTTTGGGTCTCTGGCTAAGACCCATCGCTTCCGGCCTCGGGCTAAGACCCATCGCTTCTGGTCTCTGGCTAAGATCAATGTGTAGTTTGGGTCTCTGGCTAAGAACCATCGCTTCCGGCCTCTGGCTAAGACCCATCGCTTCCGACCTCTGGCTAAGATCAATGTGTAGTGTGGGCCTCTGGCTAAGATCAATGTGTAGTTTGGGTCTCTGGCTAAGACCCATCGCTTCCGGCCTCGGGCTAAGACCCATCGCTTCTGGTCTCTGGCTAAGATCAATGTGTAGTTTGGGTCTCTGGCTAAGACCCATCGCTTCCGGCCTCGGGCTAAGACCCATCGCTTCTGGTCTCTGGCTAAGATCAATGTGTAGTTTGGGTCTCTGGCTAAGACCCATCGCTTCCGGCCTCGGGCTAAGACCCATCGCTTCTGGTCTCTGGCTAAGATCAATGTGTAGTGTGGGCCTCTGGCTAAGACCCATCGCTTCCGGCCTCTGGCTAAGATCAATGTGTAGTGTGGGTCTCTGGCTAAGATCAATGTGTAGTGTGGGCCTCTGGCTAAGACCCATCGCTTCCGGCCACTGGCTAAGACCCATCGCTTCTGGTCTCTGGCTAAGATCAATGTGTAGTGTGGGCCTCTGGCTAAGACCCATCGCTTCCGGCCTCTGGCTAAGACCCATCGCTTCTGGGCTCTGGCTAAGATCAATGTGTAGTTTGGGTCTCTGGCTAAGAACCATCGCTTCCGGCCTCTGGCTAAGACCCATCGCTTCCGGCCTCGGGCTAAGACCCATCGCTTCTGGTCTCTGGCTAAGATCAATGTGTAGTTTGGGTCTCTGGCTAAGAACCATCGCTTCCGGCCTCTGGCTAAGACCCATCGCTTCCGACCTCTGGCTAAGATCAATGTGTAGTGTGGGCCTCTGGCTAAGATCAATGTGTAGTTTGGGTCTCTGGCTAAGACCCATCGCTTCCGGCCTCGGGCTAAGACCCATCGCTTCTGGTCTCTGGCTAAGATCAATGTGTAGTTTGGGTCTCTGGCTAAGACCCATCGCTTCCGGCCTCGGGCTAAGACCCATCGCTTCTGGTCTCTGGCTAAGATCAATGTGTAGTTTGGGTCTCTGGCTAAGACCCATCGCTTCCGGCCTCGGGCTAAGACCCATCGCTTCTGGTCTCTGGCTAAGATCAATGTGTAGTGTGGGCCTCTGGCTAAGACCCATCGCTTCCGGCCTCTGGCTAAGATCAATGTGTAGTGTGGGTCTCTGGCTAAGATCAATGTGTAGTGTGGGCCTCTGGCTAAGACCCATCGCTTCCGGCCACTGGCTAAGACCCATCGCTTCTGGTCTCTGGCTAAGATCAATGTGTAGTGTGGGCCTCTGGCTAAGACCCATCGCTTCCGGCCTCTGGCTAAGACCCATCGCTTCTGGGCTCTGGCTAAGATCAATGTGTAGTTTGGGTCTCTGGCTAAGAACCATCGCTTCCGGCCTCTGGCTAAGACCCATCGCTTCCGGCCACTGGCTAAGACCCATCGCTTCTGGTCTCTGGCTAAGATCAATGTGTAGGGTGGGTCTCTGGCTAAGATCAATGTGTAGTGTGGGCCTCTGGCTAAGACCCATCGCTTCCGGCCTCTGGCTAAGACCCATCGCTTCCGGCCTCTGGCTAAGATCAATGTGTAGTTTGGGTCTCTGGCTAAGACCCATCGCTTCCGGCCTCTGGCTAAGACCCATCGCTTCCGACCTCTGGCTAAGATCAATGTGTAGTGTGGGCCTCTGGCTAAGATCAATGTGTAGTTTGGGTCTCTGGCTAAGACCCATCGCTTCCGGCCTCTGGCTAAGACCCATCGCTTCTGGTCTCTGGCTAAGATCAATGTGTAGTTTGGGTCTCTGGCTAAGACCCATCGCTTCCGGCCTCGGGCTAAGACCCATCGCTTCTGGTCTCTGGCTAAGATCAATGTGTAGTTTGGGTCTCTGGCTAAGACCCATCGCTTCCGGCCTCGGGCTAAGACCCATCGCTTCTGGCCTCTGGCTAAGATCAATGTGTAGTGTGGGCCTCTGGCTAAGACCCATCGCTTCCGGCCTCTGGCTAAGACCCATCGCTTCCGGCCTCTGGCTAAGATCAATGTGTAGTTTGGGTCTCTGGCTAAGACCCATCGCTTCCGGCCTCTGGCTAAGACCCATCGCTTCCGACCTCTGGCTAAGATCAATGTGTAGTGTGGGCCTCTGGCTAAGATCAATGTGTAGTTTGGGTCTCTGGCTAAGACCCATCGCTTCCGGCCTCGGGCTAAGACCCATCGCTTCTGGTCTCTGGCTAAGATCAATGTGTAGTTTGGGTCTCTGGCTAAGACCCATCGCTTCCGGCCTCGGGCTAAGACCCATCGCTTCTGGTCTCTGGCTAAGATCAATGTGTAGTTTGGGTCTCTGGCTAAGACCCATCGCTTCCGGCCTCGGGCTAAGACCCATCGCTTCTGGTCTCTGGCTAAGATCAATGTGTAGTGTGGGCCTCTGGCTAAGACCCATCGCTTCCGGCCTCTGGCTAAGATCAATGTGTAGTGTGGGTCTCTGGCTAAGATCAATGTGTAGTGTGGGCCTCTGGCTAAGACCCATCGCTTCCGGCCACTGGCTAAGACCCATCGCTTCTGGTCTCTGGCTAAGATCAATGTGTAGTGTGGGCCTCTGGCTAAGACCCATCGCTTCCGGCCTCTGGCTAAGACCCATCGCTTCTGGGCTCTGGCTAAGATCAATGTGTAGTTTGGGTCTCTGGCTAAGAACCATCGCTTCCGGCCTCTGGCTAAGACCCATCGCTTCCGGCCACTGGCTAAGACCCATCGCTTCTGGTCTCTGGCTAAGATCAATGTGTAGGGTGGGTCTCTGGCTAAGATCAATGTGTAGTGTGGGCCTCTGGCTAAGACCCATCGCTTCCGGCCTCTGGCTAAGACCCATCGCTTCCGGCCTCTGGCTAAGATCAATGTGTAGTTTGGGTCTCTGGCTAAGACCCATCGCTTCCGGCCTCTGGCTAAGACCCATCGCTTCCGACCTCTGGCTAAGATCAATGTGTAGTGTGGGCCTCTGGCTAAGATCAATGTGTAGTTTGGGTCTCTGGCTAAGACCCATCGCTTCCGGCCTCTGGCTAAGACCCATCGCTTCTGGTCTCTGGCTAAGATCAATGTGTAGTTTGGGTCTCTGGCTAAGACCCATCGCTTCCGGCCTCGGGCTAAGACCCATCGCTTCTGGTCTCTGGCTAAGATCAATGTGTAGTTTGGGTCTCTGGCTAAGACCCATCGCTTCCGGCCTCGGGCTAAGACCCATCGCTTCTGGCCTCTGGCTAAGATCAATGTGTAGTTTGGGCCTCTGGCTAAGATCAATGTGTAGTTTGGGTCTCTGGCTAAGACCCATCGCTTCCGGCCTCGGGCTAAGACCCATCGCTTCTGGTCTCTGGCTAAGATCAATGTGTAGTTTGGGTCTCTGGCTAAGACCCATCGCTTCCGGCCTCGGGCTAAGACCCATCGCTTCTGGCCTCTGGCTAAGATCAATGTGTAGTTTGGGCCTCTGGCTAAGATCAATGTGTAGTTTGGGTCTCTGGCTAAGACCCATCGCTTCCGGCCTCTGGCTAAGACCCATCGCTTCTGGTCTCTGGCTAAGATCAATGTGTAGTTTGGGTCTCTGGCTAAGACCCATCGCTTCCGGCCTCGGGCTAAGACCCATCGCTTCTGGTCTCTGGCTAAGATCAATGTGTAGTGTGGGCCTCTGGCTAAGACCCATCGCTTCCGGCCACTGGCTAAGACCCATCGCTTCTGGTCTCTGGCTAAGATCAATGTGTAGTTTGGGTCTCTGGCTAAGACCCATCGCTTCCGGCCTCTGGCTAAGACCCATCGCTTCTGGTCTCTGGCTAAGATCAATGTGTAGTTTGGGTCTCTGGCTAAGACCCATCGCTTCCGGCCTCGGGCTAAGACCCATCGCTTCCGGCCTCGGGCTAAGACCCATCGCTTCCGGCCTCTGGCTAAGACCCATCGCTTCCGGCCTCTGGCTAAGACCCATCGCTTCTGGGCTCTGGCTAAGATCAATGTGTAGTTTGGGTCTCTGGCTAAGACCCATCGCTTCCGGCCTCTGGCTAAGACCCATCGCTTCCGACCTCTGGCTAAGATCAATGTGTAGTGTGGGCCTCTGGCTAAGATCAATGTGTAGTTTGGGTCTCTGGCTAAGACCCATCGCTTCCGGCCTCGGGCTAAGACCCATCGCTTCTGGTCTCTGGCTAAGATCAATGTGTAGTTTGGGTCTCTGGCTAAGACCCATCGCTTCCGGCCTCGGGCTAAGACCCATCGCTTCTGGTCTCTGGCTAAGATCAATGTGTAGTTTGGGTCTCTGGCTAAGACCCATCGCTTCCGGCCTCGGGCTAAGACCCATCGCTTCTGGTCTCTGGCTAAGATCAATGTGTAGTGTGGGCCTCTGGCTAAGACCCATCGCTTCCGGCCTCTGGCTAAGATCAATGTGTAGTGTGGGTCTCTGGCTAAGATCAATGTGTAGTGTGGGCCTCTGGCTAAGACCCATCGCTTCCGGCCACTGGCTAAGACCCATCGCTTCTGGTCTCTGGCTAAGATCAATGTGTAGTGTGGGCCTCTGGCTAAGACCCATCGCTTCCGGCCTCTGGCTAAGACCCATCGCTTCTGGGCTCTGGCTAAGATCAATGTGTAGTTTGGGTCTCTGGCTAAGACCCATCGCTTCCGGCCTCTGGCTAAGACCCATCGCTTCTGGTCTCTGGCTAAGATCAATGTGTAGTTTGGGTCTCTGGCTAAGACCCATCGCTTCCGGCCTCGGGCTAAGACCCATCGCTTCTGGTCTCTGGCTAAGATCAATGTGTAGTGTGGGCCTCTGGCTAAGACCCATCGCTTCCGGCCACTGGCTAAGACCCATCGCTTCTGGTCTCTGGCTAAGATCAATGTGTAGTTTGGGTCTCTGGCTAAGACCCATCGCTTCCGGCCTCTGGCTAAGACCCATCGCTTCTGGTCTCTGGCTAAGATCAATGTGTAGTTTGGGTCTCTGGCTAAGACCCATCGCTTCCGGCCTCGGGCTAAGACCCATCGCTTCCGGCCTCGGGCTAAGACCCATCGCTTCCGGCCTCTGGCTAAGACCCATCGCTTCCGGCCTCTGGCTAAGACCCATCGCTTCTGGGCTCTGGCTAAGATCAATGTGTAGTTTGGGTCTCTGGCTAAGACCCATCGCTTCCGGCCTCTGGCTAAGACCCATCGCTTCCGACCTCTGGCTAAGATCAATGTGTAGTGTGGGCCTCTGGCTAAGATCAATGTGTAGTTTGGGTCTCTGGCTAAGACCCATCGCTTCCGGCCTCGGGCTAAGACCCATCGCTTCTGGTCTCTGGCTAAGATCAATGTGTAGTTTGGGTCTCTGGCTAAGACCCATCGCTTCCGGCCTCGGGCTAAGACCCATCGCTTCTGGTCTCTGGCTAAGATCAATGTGTAGTTTGGGTCTCTGGCTAAGACCCATCGCTTCCGGCCTCGGGCTAAGACCCATCGCTTCTGGTCTCTGGCTAAGATCAATGTGTAGTGTGGGCCTCTGGCTAAGACCCATCGCTTCCGGCCTCTGGCTAAGATCAATGTGTAGTGTGGGTCTCTGGCTAAGATCAATGTGTAGTGTGGGCCTCTGGCTAAGACCCATCGCTTCCGGCCACTGGCTAAGACCCATCGCTTCTGGTCTCTGGCTAAGATCAATGTGTAGTGTGGGCCTCTGGCTAAGACCCATCGCTTCCGGCCTCTGGCTAAGACCCATCGCTTCTGGGCTCTGGCTAAGATCAATGTGTAGTTTGGGTCTCTGGCTAAGAACCATCGCTTCCGGCCTCGGGCTAAGACCCATCGCTTCTGGTCTCTGGCTAAGATCAATGTGTAGTTTGGGTCTCTGGCTAAGACCCATCGCTTCCGGCCTCGGGCTAAGACCCATCGCTTCTGGTCTCTGGCTAAGATCAATGTGTAGTGTGGGCCTCTGGCTAAGACCCATCGCTTCCGGCCTCTGGCTAAGATCAATGTGTAGTGTGGGTCTCTGGCTAAGATCAATGTGTAGTGTGGGCCTCTGGCTAAGACCCATCGCTTCCGGCCACTGGCTAAGACCCATCGCTTCTGGTCTCTGGCTAAGATCAATGTGTAGTGTGGGCCTCTGGCTAAGACCCATCGCTTCCGGCCTCTGGCTAAGACCCATCGCTTCTGGGCTCTGGCTAAGATCAATGTGTAGTTTGGGTCTCTGGCTAAGAACCATCGCTTCCGGCCTGTGGCTAAGACCCATCGCTTCCGGCCACTGGCTAAGACCCATCGCTTCTGGTCTCTGGCTAAGATCAATGTGTAGGGTGGGTCTCTGGCTAAGATCAATGTGTAGTGTGGGCCTCTGGCTAAGACCCATCGCTTCCGGCCTCTGGCTAAGACCCATCGCTTCCGGCCTCTGGCTAAGATCAATGTGTAGTTTGGGTCTCTGGCTAAGACCCATCGCTTCCGGCCTCTGGCTAAGACCCATCGCTTCCGACCTCTGGCTAAGATCAATGTGTAGTGTGGGCCTCTGGCTAAGATCAATGTGTAGTTTGGGTCTCTGGCTAAGACCCATCGCTTCCGGCCTCTGGCTAAGACCCATCGCTTCTGGTCTCTGGCTAAGATCAATGTGTAGTTTGGGTCTCTGGCTAAGACCCATCGCTTCCGGCCTCGGGCTAAGACCCATCGCTTCTGGTCTCTGGCTAAGATCAATGTGTAGTTTGGGTCTCTGGCTAAGACCCATCGCTTCCGGCCTCGGGCTAAGACCCATCGCTTCTGGCCTCTGGCTAAGATCAATGTGTAGTTTGGGCCTCTGGCTAAGATCAATGTGTAGTTTGGGTCTCTGGCTAAGACCCATCGCTTCCGGCCTCGGGCTAAGACCCATCGCTTCTGGTCTCTGGCTAAGATCAATGTGTAGTTTGGGTCTCTGGCTAAGACCCATCGCTTCCGGCCTCGGGCTAAGACCCATCGCTTCTGGCCTCTGGCTAAGATCAATGTGTAGTTTGGGCCTCTGGCTAAGATCAATGTGTAGTTTGGGTCTCTGGCTAAGACCCATCGCTTCCGGCCTCTGGCTAAGACCCATCGCTTCTGGTCTCTGGCTAAGATCAATGTGTAGTTTGGGTCTCTGGCTAAGACCCATCGCTTCCGGCCTCGGGCTAAGACCCATCGCTTCTGGTCTCTGGCTAAGATCAATGTGTAGTGTGGGCCTCTGGCTAAGACCCATCGCTTCCGGCCACTGGCTAAGACCCATCGCTTCTGGTCTCTGGCTAAGATCAATGTGTAGTTTGGGTCTCTGGCTAAGACCCATCGCTTCCGGCCTCTGGCTAAGACCCATCGCTTCTGGTCTCTGGCTAAGATCAATGTGTAGTTTGGGTCTCTGGCTAAGACCCATCGCTTCCGGCCTCGGGCTAAGACCCATCGCTTCCGGCCTCGGGCTAAGACCCATCGCTTCCGGCCTCTGGCTAAGATCAATGTGTAGTTTGGGTCTCTGGCTAAGACCCATCGCTTCCGGCCTCGGGCTAAGACCCATCGCTTCTGGTCTCTGGCTAAGATCAATGTGTAGTTTGGGTCTCTGGCTAAGACCCATCGCTTCCGGCCTCGGGCTAAGACCCATCGCTTCTGGCCTCTGGCTAAGATCAATGTGTAGTTTGGGCCTCTGGCTAAGATCAATGTGTAGTTTGGGTCTCTGGCTAAGACCCATCGCTTCCGGCCTCTGGCTAAGACCCATCGCTTCTGGTCTCTGGCTAAGATCAATGTGTAGTTTGGGTCTCTGGCTAAGACCCATCGCTTCCGGCCTCGGGCTAAGACCCATCGCTTCTGGTCTCTGGCTAAGATCAATGTGTAGTGTGGGCCTCTGGCTAAGACCCATCGCTTCCGGCCACTGGCTAAGACCCATCGCTTCTGGTCTCTGGCTAAGATCAATGTGTAGTTTGGGTCTCTGGCTAAGACCCATCGCTTCCGGCCTCTGGCTAAGACCCATCGCTTCTGGTCTCTGGCTAAGATCAATGTGTAGTTTGGGTCTCTGGCTAAGACCCATCGCTTCCGGCCTCGGGCTAAGACCCATCGCTTCCGGCCTCGGGCTAAGACCCATCGCTTCCGGCCTCTGGCTAAGATCAATGTGTAGTTTGGGTCTCTGGCTAAGACCCATCGCTTCCGGCCTCGGGCTAAGACCCATCGCTTCCGGCCTCTGGCTAAGATCAATGTGTAGTTTGGGTCTCTGGCTAAGACCCATCGCTTCCGGCCTCGGGCTAAGACCCATCGCTTCCGGCCTCGGGCTAAGACCCATCGCTTCCGGCCTCTGGCTAAGATCAATGTGTAGTTTGGGTCTCTGGCTAAGACCCATCGCTTCCGGCCTCTGGCTAAGACCCATCGCTTCCGGCCTCTGGCTAAGATCAATGTGTAGTTTGGGTCTCTGGCTAAGACCCATCGCTTCCGGCCTCGGGCTAAGACCCATCGCTTCCGGCCTCGGGCTAAGACCCATCGCTTCCGGCCTCGGGCTAAGATCAATGTGTAGTTTGGGTCTCTGGCTAAGACCCATCGCTTCCGGCCTCGGGCTAAGACCCATCGCTTCCGGCCTCGGGCTAAGACCCATCGCTTCCGGCCTCTGGCTAAGATCAATGTGTAGTTTGGGTCTCTGGCTAAGACCCATCGCTTCCGGCCTCTGGCTAAGACCCATCGCTTCTGGGCTCTGGCTAGGATCAATGTGTAGTTTGGGTCTCTGGCTAAGACCCATCGCTTCCGGCCTCTGGCTAAGACCCATCGCTTCCGGCCTCGGGCTAAGACCCATCGCTTCTGGTCTCTGGCTAAGATCAATGTGTAGTTTGGGTCTCTGGCTAAGACCCATCGCTTCCGGCCTCTGGCTAAGACCCATCGCTTCTGGGCTCTGGCTAAGATCAATGTGTAGTTTGGGTCTCTGGCTAAGACCCATCGCTTCCGGCCTCTGGCTAAGACCCATCACTTCTGGTCTCTGGCTAAGACTCATCGCTTCTGGTCTCTGGCTAAGATCAATGTGTAGTTTGGGTCTCTGGCTAAGACCCATCGCTTCCGGCCTCTGGCTAAGACCCATCGCTTCCGGCCTCTGGCTAAGATCAATGTGTAGTTTGGGTCTCTGGCTAAGACCCATCGCTTCCGGCCTCTGGCTAAGACCCATCGCTTCTGGGCTCTGGCTAGGATCAATGTGTAGTTTGGGTCTCTGGCTAAGACCCATCGCTTCCGGCCTCTGGCTAAGACCCATCACTTCTGGTCTCTGGCTAAGACTCATCGCTTCTGGTCTCTGGCTAAGATCAATGTGTAGTTTGGGTCTCTGGCTAAGACCCATCGCTTCCGGCCTCTGGCTAAGACCCATCGCTTCCGGCCTCTGGCTAAGATCAATGTGTAGTTTGGGTCTCTGGCTAAGACCCATCGCTTCCGGCCTCTGGCTAAGACCCATCGCTTCTGGGCTCTGGCTAAGATCAATGTGTAGTTTGGGTCTCTGGCTAAGACCCATCGCTTCCGGCCTCGGGCTAAGACCCATCGCTTCTGGTCTCTGGCTAAGATCAATGTGTAGTTTGGGTCTCTGGCTAAGACCCATCGCTTCCGGCCTCGGGCTAAGACCCATCGCTTCTGGTCTCTGGCTAAGATCAATGTGTAGTTTGGGTCTCTGGCTAAGACCCATCGCTTCCGGCCTCTGGCTAAGACCCATCGCTTCTGGGCTCTGGCTAAGATCAATGTGTAGTTTGGGTCTCTGGCTAAGACCCATCGCTTCCGGCCTCTGGCTAAGACCCATCACTTCTGGTCTCTGGCTAAGACCCATCGCTTCTGGGCTCTGGCTAAGATCAATGTGTAGTTTGGGTCTCTGGCTAAGACCCATCGCTTCCGGCCTCGGGCTAAGACCCATCGCTTCTGGTCTCTGGCTAAGATCAATGTGTAGTTTGGGTCTCTGGCTAAGACCCATCGCTTCCGGCCTCGGGCTAAGACCCATCGCTTCTGGTCTCTGGCTAAGATCAATGTGTAGTTTGGGTCTCTGGCTAAGACCCATCGCTTCCGGCCTCTGGCTAAGACCCATCGCTTCTGGGCTCTGGCTAAGATCAATGTGTAGTTTGGGTCTCTGGCTAAGACCCATCGCTTCCGGCCTCTGGCTAAGACCCATCACTTCTGGTCTCTGGCTAAGACTCATCGCTTCTGGTCTCTGGCTAAGATCAATGTGTAGTTTGGGTCTCTGGCTAAGACCCATCGCTTCCGGCCTCTGGCTAAGACCCATCGCTTCCGGCCTCTGGCTAAGATCAATGTGTAGTTTGGGTCTCTGGCTAAGACCCATCGCTTCCCGCCTCGGGCCTCGGCCTCGGGCTCTTCATGGGCCCCTCTGCTGATGGTGAAGAATCTCGTCGTTCTCCTCTCGTCAAGAACTCTCTGTTGCCAAAGAAGGACGGTGATCCGATGCTGCCCCCTCCCAGGCTCTGATGGTGTGTGCCGCTGCGCAATGCCTAAACCCTAGGCACCACCTGAAGATGTCTGGGAGCCCCGCCTCTCGACTCACGCCTCTCCAAGACTTCGCTGCTGCCAAGAAAGGATGTTGATTCGACGCTGCCGTCTGCCAAACTCTGATGGTGTGTGCCGCCGCTTTATGCCAACCCCAGGCACCACCTGAAGATGCCCGGATGGTCCGCCTTTCGTCTCACACCCTGCCGGCCCCGACGGTGAAGAAATGTGCGACTCATCAAAGAAGAAGAAGAGATTCGGCCCCCTGCGATCTTGATGATGGTGCCGCCGCTCAATGCCTAAACCCTAGGCGCCATCGGATAGTGAACATGCCCGACGACTCCCCTCACCTGCACGACGGTCCTGAAGAGCCTCTCCACGTCCAAAGAAGCGATCATTCATCTTTTTCCTTTCGATTCTGATGTCTTATTCTTGCAACATTTTTTGTTTTTCCTCAAAATGTTTGTGACTATCTCATGCAAGTACTTTATCTGGTATAAGCATCTTTATTTCCTGAATGTATGCAACTCAATTTGTCTATTGGTTGTATTTCTCATTGACTCTTCACTGTAAACCTTGTGATAGACCGGCTGGGGTTCGTACCATGCCCATCAACATTCGCTGAATAAACTAAATCTGTTCTTATCGGCTTAATAAGTTTATCGCTTGTTAACGTCACGCACCGGTGTATACTGGGTAAGGCTGGAACAGTACAACACGGAGATTGGAACTATGAGAACCACGAGGCGTCTACATCGACTTCAAAGGGAAGCCTCCCTCGTCGCCTCTTCCGCCGCCGCCTCCAAGGACAGACAGCCACAGTCTATAAAAGCCGTCGATTCCCCTGTGACGTTAACTAGCTCGGAAGACGGGGGGGCTTTATTTTTAGCCCCCAGCTCCTGCGATCAAAAGCGGTTGAGCTACCCCGTCACGCCGGATGTTAACCCCAGGGATGACGAAGATGACCTTATCGGCTTAAGTGGTTTACTTGTTAAGGCAGCATTGCCGAGACAATCCCATTTAATGCCGGGCGCCACCGAGACGGAGAGACGGAGACGATCACCGAATATCAACGACGAAAGACGACAAGTGCCCCGACGCGATTCCGACTCACACGACGCGCGACACGACATTACCGGCTTGAATGGTGGTATTGGTAAGGCAGCATTGCCGAGTCAACCCCATTTAATGTCGGGCGCCACCGACGGAGAAAACCCACCCGATGCCATCTCCCAAGTCTCTTCACACTCTTCACACATCTCCAGGCATCCCGCCGAAGACAGTACCGAAGACGTTGGAATGGCGGATCCAGGGAGGTTTAATTTAACCCAAACCTTATCTAAATACTTTCTGGATATGCCGCTCGACGAACGTCTCAAGTGCAAATGGTGTGAAGGCATCTACATCCGGCAGGGGGACCTCAAGAAGCACCTCGGCAACAAGCACGGCTGGAAGGATGAGTTTGTGTTTAGGTGCAAGAGCTGTGGTCTGGAGTTCGACACAAAGAAAAAGGCGGACGAACACCTGAGGAAATCATGCGACGAGGATGGGTTCCCTCTGCTTTTTAACGATTACATAGTCAAGATAGAAAATATAGAAAGTATTGAAAGCATAGATCTCAGATGTCGCCTATGTGTCGCTCCAGCCGCAGCCAAACTTAAATCAATTAAAAGCTTACAGGCGCACCTCCGCATACACGTCGCCAAGCTCGTCTTCGAATGCACTCGATGTCTGGCCCACTTCCACGGCAAGAGGGATTTCAACCCACACCTCCCCAGCTGCAAGAAGGGAACAACACAACGGAGAGGTCAGTTGGAGGCGAATAATGACTCAATTGAGATCGGATCGCCACCGGATGCCCACCCACCTCCACCCGGCTACAAGAAGAAGGCAACACGCAAAAGGAACGGTCAGAGGCCAGAGTTTTCTCATGAGACTACTAAAGAAATCCCTAATGAAATTCTAATTGAGGAAATCATCGGTTCCCCAGTCACCGGACCTGCCGCAGCTCGCCAACTACACGCCACGCCTCCACCCAGCCCACCACCAGCCGAGCTGAACAACACCTTCACGATTCACCACCGGACCCCGCTCAGGAGCCCTCCAATGCCTCAACCGCCACCACCAATGGCCGCAAATGGAGCTCCACATCAACGGGAATGGACGGACAAGTTTAATAGGGTTACTAATCCTCAAGATCTAGACACCCTGCTCGAACAGCTCGTGGAAGAGGCGAAGAAGACAACAAAGATGGGAGACGCGCCGCCGAAGAGTCCACGCCCAGCCCAGCGAAGTTAACAACTGGAGACCTATCTCCATGTCCAACACTATTTCAAAGGTGTACACTTCAACTTTAGCAAATCGCCTTGGGAAGTGGGCAAGCCGCCATGGACGTATCTCCAAATCGCAGAAGGGCTTCGTGGCAGCCGACGGATGTGCGGAACACAACTTCGTTCTCCAATCGACCATCGTGGACGCGCGACGGAACCGAAAACAAGTTTCAATGGCATGGCTTGACTTAACAAATGCTTTTGGTAGTGTCCCACATCAATCCATTTTCAGTGCCCTCAAGTACGCCGGACTCAGCACCACTGCAATCGATGTCATCCGCCGTCTCTACGCCAACTGCTCCACAACCATCCGAAGCTCCACTGGTCCGACCAACGACATCCCAATTCAGGCAGGAGTAAAGCAGGGTTGCCCTTTGTCACCCATTATCTTTAATTTAACACTTGAGCCTCTTCTCCGAGCCATCTCCCAAGTCAACAACGGATACAAGATGCATGGACGAAATGTGGATGTGCTGGCATACGCGGACGACCTTGCGGTAATCACAGGTACTCCAACACAACTTCAGAAAACACTCGATGTCGTCTCCTCGGCAGCTGACTGGTTAGGGCTGAAGTTCAACTCGAAGAAGTGCGCCAGCCTCTGCATCGATGGGAAGAAGAATAAAGCACTCAACAACCAACTACGAGTACAAGGGGAGTTTATAGCCGTCCACTCTGAGGACGATCTATATGAACACCTAGGCACACCAACCGGCTACCACTCCGCTCCCAGCGCTCAGAAGGTGATTGAGAAGATGACCGCCCAGCTCGACGCCCTCGACTCCTCGTTACTCGCTCCATGGCAGAAGGCCGACGCCATCAACACATTTGTTTTACCGTGTATCTCTTTTCATCTAAAAAATGGTGTTGTAGCTAAGAAACCACTTACAGCATTCGACAACAAGCTCAAGTCCGTCGCCAAGAAATGGATGAATCTGCCGGAACGCGCCAGCCCAGAAGTCCTCTACCTCTCTAGTCAGATGGGTGGTTTAGGTCTACAGAAAATTTCAGTTCTCGCAGATGTCTCCAAGCTTGTGCACGGCCTCCGACTACTCACCTCACCAGATGTCAAGGACTTCGCCGCAGCCTGCCTCCACGAGACGGTGACCAAACGACTTCGGAGGGCGATACGTAACGAACAAGAAATTACTCAGTATCTGAACGGTTCAATGGAAGGAGATTTCAGGCTTGAGTCCAGCGACATCACCAACATGTGGATCCGACTACGCAAAGCGACTCGAAGACTGAAGGCGAAGATGGACATCGAATGGAAATGGGAATCTGGAAAAGTTAACCTCTTATTAAACAAAACCCAACTTCCAGCCTCAACCGTCGAATACTCCCTTCGCTGTGCTGTCCGAGAGTTCTACCGACAGAGCCTCATCTCCAAGCCGGATCAGGGAAAAGTTTATAGCCTTACGACCAGTTCAAACTGCTCGAACCACTTTCTGCAAACGGGTCAATTCACCCGTTTTGCAGACTGGAGATTTATCCATCGAGCACGTTTGGACTGTGTCCCCCTGAATGCCACTAAGAGATTTGGTAATGGAAACAAAAGTTGCAAGCGATGTGGACACGCGTCCGAAACTCCTCCCCACGTATTGTGCCATTGCAAGCCCCATTTCGCCACGATCACCCGAAGACACAACGCCATCTTGGACCGACTCGTAAAGGCTGTTAAGATTCCTGAAACTTCACTAATGCGTATTAACCAACAAGTTCCAGGCATTAACTCCGACCTACGGCCCGACCTTGTCATCCAGGACCACCAAGCCAAGACGGTGACCATCATCGACGTAACAATGCCCTTCGAGAACCGAGTGGACGCCTTCATCAACTCCAGACAAGAGAAGCTTCGGGAGTACGACGACATCTCCAACCAGCTCCGTGCCCTGAACTACGACGTCTATCTGGATGCTTTTACGGTCGGCCCTCTTGGTGGATGGTGCTTAACTAATGATGTTATACTTAGGAAACTCGGCGTCTCACTGCGATATGGTCAACTCATGAAGAAACTGATGGTCTCGGATGCGATCAAATGGTCACGGGATATCTACGTGGAGCACCTCACCGGAAACAAGCAATATCACAGTGAGCAGAGAGAAGCCCTACTTGTTGTCTTACATCTATTACTACTGATTATATTTTTCAACTTTCCTAAAATTGTCGTCTCTCAGACCAATTTTTCAATATATGCTATTATGATTCATTTAACCTATCTGATTTTCCTATGCAAATACTTCTGACTGTATTTGTATTCATCAATTATGCCATCGGGCAACATATATTATTGAAATTTCAAAAGCATTATCTGAATAAACTTCCTCTGTTCTTATCGGCTTAATCTCCGGTACGAGTTCTATTGAACTCATCGAGATTAATCAATTTTTGGAACGGGTACGGTTTGTAGAAGCTTGCTTCTCGCCGTACAGCGTCGGCCCGCTATTGCACTTACTGGCGGGATCGGCGCACACCCCCCAGTGATGGGGAACAAAATAAAGAACGAAAAACAAAGCGCAAAGCGACAGTCTTCCTTTATTTTATCGAAACCTACAAGCAAACCATCATCTTTACTCTACCGGCGAAAAGCAAAAAGCTTACGACACTCGGGATTCCCAAGCCGTCTCCGATCCAAGTACTAACCGAGCCCAACGTTGCTTAACTTGGCAGATCGGACGGGATGCCGTGTTTTCAACGTGGTATGGTCGTAAGCGAGTGCTGGGCGGTGAAAGACGGTTGAAATAGTTGAAAGGAAAGAAACGAAAGAAAGGAAAGAAAGGAAAGAAAGAAAGAAAGAAAGAAAGAGAGAGAAAGCTATCCTTTATCACCGAAGAGACGCGAGACGACGCGACTGTGTGCACCTTTTGTGTGTCTCGTAGGAAAAAGCGGCTACTGGCCTACGACCTCTACACATAGCGCGACAGAGATCTCCCACTTCGGTTTAATTACCCAAGTTTGAGGTTAGCATTAACCCCAAGACCTTGTAAAAGTGTCTTGATAAAATTTTGGAACGCAAGGGGATGCACAAAGGGAATGCGAAAGTTGAGAGTGAAGTGGAAAGGCTTTCGTGCTGTTCGTTTCATTTTGTCATCAAGTCGGTTCGTTCGATTCATTTTTAATCATTTACGGTAATCAATGAGTGGCGACGAAGCGCAGGGGTTTTTCTTCCCCTTCAAACTACCGTATAGTAGCCATTAATAGCCATTATACCGTAACTACATTTTTATACCGTACGTACATTGTTACCCAAAAAAAATGAGCGTTTTTTCGGCGCGAGGGCCACTGATTCACTTTCAGTGAATCAGTGGGTGCGAAACTCTTCCACTATATGGTGGAAAAAATTTTGAAAAATAGGTCTTGTTGTAGTGGTGAAATTGAGTCGAAATTGATCAAAATTGAAATTCATCAAATGCGAAAACTCCAACAAGAATCATCGAAATACATTGATTACGAACTTTCAAACAATGCAGTGAATTTAAAGGATGTTCTTTAAAGGAAGTGCTGTTACTTTTCGTTTGAATAATTTATCAGAAGACGAAACACAGCGATTTGTAATTATGGGAAACAAGGGATGTGACGCTACAAAATTGACGTTGATGTTGCCTGATAGTCAAAATAAAAGCCAATCTCCGTACAACCATCAAATCACACATTCTTGCGGTATCGAAAGGGAATGACAACCATCAAATTGGTGAAATTGACGAAAAAAACACTCGACCACGCGCGTTCTTTGTGCGCGTCGCGACTCGGCCTCTTTCTGGGATCCCTGCCCAATAGATACCGCTCCCTTTCTCTCGTTCTGTATCGCTTCTGGCCTCTGGCTAAGATCAATGTGTAGTATCTGTTCTTATCGGCTTAATCTCCGGTACGAGTTCTATTGAACTCATCGAGATTAATCAATTTTTGGAACGGGTACGGTTTGTAGAAGCTTGCTTCTCGCCGTACAGCGTCGGCCCGCTATTGCACTTACTGGCGGGATCGGCGCACACCCCCAGTGATGGGGGACAACCGGGAACGCTCACCAACGATCAGAACGACATCGACGATGACCAATATCCACTCGACCTGCCCCATCTCGACACCACCTACCAATGCCGTCTCTGCGACAAGAAGCCGTACGTGATGCAAGGAGGACTCACCCGACACCTGCGCGACGTCCACCGAAAGCGGATCATCTTCCGCTGCCGGGGATGTCGTCGCCTCTTCACGACCGCCAAGGAATGCAATCGCCATCAGAAGAAGTGCGCAGTGCCAGTAGCCCCCGGGCCAGTACTGACAGCTCAGCCAGCGCAGGCGCCAATCGTGCCACCACGTGTGCAGGTGCCAATCGTGCCACCACGTGAGTCTGTGTCTGAGCCTGTCTTGCCCGTGCCGCCAACACCGATGCTGACGAACGCCTCTTCGCCGCTTCCTGGTCCTCCACATCCACACGCTTCTACGCCACCGCCACAACTGCACAGACGTACCCAACATCAACAAGAATGGTGCCGCCGCATCGAAGCCGTCAGCACCGAAGTCGAACTCGACGCCACACTCGCCGACCTGATCCGTGAAGTGAAGAAGAAGACCTGCCAAGCAGACGGTGAAAAAGCCCCCTCTCGACCACCTCCGCGTGCTCAAGGCCAACCCAACCGCCGAAAGCCGCCTCCGAGACAAACCTACAACCCGAAGGACGCCGCGAGGATACAGAAGCTCTATCGATCTTCTCGTCCACGCGCCTTCCGGGAAGTGGTCGACGCTGATTCACCGTTTTGCGCCATCGACAAAACAACTCTACATCAACACTTCACGCAAGTCTTCGGCCCATCACCTCCACTCGTAGGACCAATGCCAGCCCTGGTGCCGCCACAAGTCAAGCCAATCCCAGCCGACGAGGCCGACCCGTTCTCCACCGACTTCACCCCTGAAGAAGTGTGGAAACGCCTCGTCCGCTGCTCCAACACGGCTCCCGGCCCAGATGGCATTCGCTACGTGTCCTGGAAGAAGTTCGACATCGGTGCTCACATCCTCTCAACGCTCTTCAACACCATCCACCGACTTCGATGTGTACCGGCCACCTGGAACGAATCTGCGACGATCCTCATCCACAAGAAAGGAGACAAGACGGACGTTGGCAACTGGAGGCCCATCACCCTCTCTAACACGATTGCCAAGACCTACGCCTCATGCCTCTCCGCCCGTCTTGGATCCTGGGCAGCCCGCCACCAACGTGTCTCATCGTCGCAGAAAGGCTTCATGGCGGTCGACGGATGCGCCGAGCACAACTTCACACTCCAGACGGTGATCAATGACGCCCGAAGGACTCGCCAAACCGTAGCCATCTCGTGGCTGGACCTCACCAATGCCTTCGGCTCCGTCCCACACGAGATGCTCTTCGAGTCACTGAAGTTTGCTGGCCTCCACGACAACTCCATCGAGACGGTGAAGCGACTCTACTCCAACGCCTCCACCACGATCAGGAGCTCCGACGGACCAACCGATGCCATCCGAATCCAAGCCGGGGTGAAACAAGGGTGCCCACTCAGCCCCATTGTTTTCAACCTGGCCCTCGAACCGATGCTCCGTGCCCTACACGACCAACAGTGTGGGTACCAACTCAACGGACAACACATCGACGTACTCGCGTACGCCGATGACATCGCCCTCGTCGCCAAAAGCTCGGTTCGCCTACACGACATGCTCGATATGGTCACCACCGTCGCCTCCTGGTCTGGACTCGCCTTCAACGCCAAGAAGTGTGCTTCACTCGTCATCGATGGTCGCCAACACACCGCCCTTCCAGTGCCATTCAACATCCAAGCCAAGCCAATGGTCATGCTCAAAGAAGACGACACCTACGAACACCTGGGAGTACCCACGGGATACCACCGCGCCCCATCCGCCGAACTTGCCCTGCAGAAGATGACAAACCACATCGAGTCAATCGACAAATCTCTTCTTGCACCATGGCAGAAAGCTGATGCGGTCAACACGTTCGTACTCCCATGCCTCTCCTTCCATCTGAAGAACGGTGTCGTCCCAAAGGAGCCTCTGACCGAATTCGACAACAAGCTGAAGGCTCTCGGCAAGAAGTGGCTCAATCTCCCGTCACGTGGCAGCCCGGAAGTGGTTTACCTCTCCAATCAGATGGGTGGACTCGGCTTCCTTCAAATGAACCCGCTCGCTGATGTGTTCCAACTCGTCCACGCCCTCCGCCTGCTCTCCACGGCCAACATGCAGCCCATCGCCTATCCACAGCTCCGAGACGTGGTCAAGAAGAAGCTCCGTCGTGCCGCCTCCAACGAAGAACTTGCCGACTACCTCAATGGCCGACTCGATGGAGACTTTGCCCGAGCTTCTTCCGACCTCTCTTCGATGTGGTCTCGTCTCCGAGTGGCTACCCGTAGCCTCCACAAGTTCATGGCTGTGCAATGGGTGTGGCTCGTCGACCAACTCACGCTCCAACTGAACGGCTCCAACATCCCACCGCGTACCGTCGAAACGACTCTCCGAAGTGCCATCCGCGACTACCATCTCCGCCAACTTCTCGCAAAGCCGGATCAAGGGAAGGTCTACACCGTCACCACGCTCTCCACTTCTTCCAACCACTTCATGCGTGACGGCTCCTTCACCCGCTTCGCTGACTGGCGCTTCCTTCACCGTGCCCGACTCGACTGCGTGCCACTCAACGGGACTCGACGCTTCGGTCCAGGCGACAGACGGTGCCGACGATGTGCTCATCCAAACGAAACTCTGCCCCATGTGCTGTGCCACTGCAACCCGCACATGGTTGCAATCACCCGCCGACACAATGCCATCGTCGACCGTCTCGTCAAAGCCCTCAAGCCGCCAGTCACAAGCCAAGTCCGACTCAACCAACACGTGCCCAACTTCGATGCGAAATTCCGGCCCGACATCTTGATCATCGACTCAACCCTCAAGACGGTGCAACTCATCGACGTCACGATGCCATTCGAGAACCGACCCGAAGCCTTCCTAGCTGCCCGCCAAGAAAAACAACGCAAGTACCAAACGATCGCCCAGCACTTCGAAGCTCTCGGCTACTCGGTGATCCTCGACGCTTTCGTGGTCGGCCCGCTCGGTGGATGGGATCTCGCCAACGACGAACTCCTCAAGAAGCTTGGTGTTTCCTTCCGCTACGCACGTCTCATGAAGAAGCTGATGGTGTCGGATGCCGTGAAATGGAGCCGGGACATCTACGTCGAACACATCACTGGAGACCGCCAATACGACCCTTGAGTTCTTCGCCTTCTCTTCTTTCTTGCTTTCTTGTTGTCTTTCTCTTTTGTTTCCTCCTAGCCAAAATCATCCCTATCTTGCCTTGCGATCAAATATCTGTGATAATGCATCTCACATATCTCTCATATCTAACTTTCATTCTGACTTTCATGTAGTCTTGTGTATTCCTATAGGTTCATAACATTTATTGCTTTCTGCTCTAATGTTCTATATTCTACTCAACATTTCTATCTGTGCATACCTCTTCTCATGGTTTCCTAATTCACTAGGCCCATCTACTATTCCTTATTCAACCCGTTCTGTGTTTGCATATACCCTATGTTTTCTTAAATGTGGGTTCATACATTTCCTGTATTTTAATCCGTTGTGATAGACCGGCTGGGGTTTTGTACCATGCCCATCATGCACTGAAATAAACTTAATCTGTTCTTATCGGCTTAATACGTTGATTTGAGCAGAGAAAGAACGTTGATCGAAGCCTTTGGATGAATTTTGGTTTTAGCGTGATCTCGGTCCCCCACGCACCTGTGGGGGACCGAACACCTGAGGATATGCGATCCAATGAAGAAAGAGTAAAAGAAAGACCCCCCAACCCGGGAAGGCAAGGCCCCCAAGCGGAAGAGTGTGGGAGACCGGCTAAAAGAAAAAGTACGGAACCTGATTCCGAAAAAAGACCAAAGCCGCCCACCCCGCCAAAAGAAATAGGCCGAGCCGACCCCAGCGCAGCGCGTAAGACAACACAAGAAGAAGACGACTCCACGCCTCGCTCCAACTCATCAAGAAGAAGAAGAAGATCACCACCCGCCGCCCAAGATGAAGAACAAGAATCCGACGTGTCGCCCTCTCGTCGCCTCCGAGCCAACCGAGCTCCCCCTGGGTCCGCGCAGCCGCCATCGGCGCCGCATGTGTTGCCGCCGCTCTCGCCGCCGCCGCCAGGAACAGGACAACCGGGAACGCTCACCAACGATCAGAACGACATCGACGATGACCAATATCCACTCGACCTGCCCCATCTCGACACCACCTACCAATGCCGTCTCTGCGACAAGAAGCCGTACGTGATGCAAGGAGGACTCACCCGACACCTGCGCGACGTCCACCGAAAGCGGATCATCTTCCGCTGCCGGGGATGTCGTCGCCTCTTCACGACCGCCAAGGAATGCAATCGCCATCAGAAGAAGTGCGCAGTGCCAGTAGCCCCCGGGCCAGTACTGACAGCTCAGCCAGCGCAGGCGCCAATCGTGCTACCACGTGCGCAGGTGCCAATCGTGCCACCACGTGAGTCTGTGTCTGAGCCTGTCTTGTCCGTGCCGCCAACACCAATGCTGCCACCCGCCTCTTCGCCGCTTCCTAGTCCTCCTCAGCCACACGCTTCTCCGCCGCCTCCACAATTCCATAGACGTGCCCAACATCAAGTAGAATGGTGTCGCCGCCTCGAAGCCATCGCCAACGAAGTCGACCTCAACGAAGCCCTCCAGGAACTCACCATCGACGTCCAGAAGAAGAACGCCACTGAAGACAATCAACGGCCACCTCGTCCGCCTCGTGCCCAAACCACCCGACGAGCACCGCCGCCGCCAAGAAGAACCACCTACAACGCAAAGGACGCCGCCCGGATCCAGAAACTGTACCGAACATCGCGCCCCCGTGCCTTCCGTGAAGTCATCGAAGCCGGATCTCCGTTCTGCGACATCGCCAAAGCCGACCTCCACGCCCACTTCACAGCTACGTTCGCTCCATCACCACAACTCGGTCCAATGCCTCTCATCGTGCCACAGCCAACCCAACCCGCTGCCGATGATGACCCGCTTGCCGCTCCGTTCACCGCTGATGAAGTATGGAAACGACTCGTGCGATGCTCAAACACGGCCCCCGGTCCAGACGGTGTCCGCTACGCGATGTGGAAGAAGTACGACAATGGTGCTCATGTCCTCGCCGCCCTTCTCAACTGCGTCCAAAGACTCGAGTGTGTGCCCTCCTCATGGAACGACTCGACAACCATCCTCATCCACAAGAAGGGCGACAAGAAGGACATCGGCAATTGGCGCCCCATCACGCTCTCCAACACCATGGCCAAGATCTACGCGTCCTGCCTCGCGGCTCGTCTCGGATCATGGTCCAACCACCACCAACGCGTCTCCTCGTCGCAGAAAGGGTTCATGGCTGTCGACGGCTGCTCGGAACACAACTTCATCCTCCAAACGGCCCTCAAGGATGCAAGAAGAACTCGTCGCACGGTGGCTGTCGCCTGGCTCGACCTCTCCAATGCTTTCGGATCAGTGCCCCACGAAATGCTCTTCACCGCCCTTCACCTCGCCGGACTTCACGACAATTCCATCCAGACGGTGCAGCGCCTTTACGCCAACGCCTCGACACGTGTCAGAAGCACTGAAGGCCTCACCGATCCAATCCGAATCAAGTCCGGTGTGAAGCAAGGATGCCCACTGAGTCCGATCGTATTCAACCTCGCCCTCGAGCCGATGCTGCGTGCCCTCCAACAACTCCACCTCGGCTACCCGATGAATGGTCAACATGTCGACGTCCTGGCCTACGCTGATGACATCGCTCTCGTCGCCCAAGACACCACCAGCCTCTCGTCAATGCTCGACGTCGTTTCAACGGTCGCAGACTGGTCAGGACTTCACTTCAACGCCAAGAAATGCGCATCACTCGTGCTCGATGGTCGCCAACACACCGCCCTACCGACTCAACTCCACATCCAAGACAAGCCGATGGTCACGCTGAAAGAAGACGACACCTACGAACACCTCGGAGTGCCCACGGGATACCACACTGCCCCATCCGCCGTACTTGCCCTGCAGAAGATGACTACCCACGTCGAAGCCATCGACAAATCTCTTCTCGCGCCGTGGCAAAAAGCGGATGCCGTCAACACATTCGTTCTCCCGTGCATCTCCTTCCACCTCAAGAACGGTGTCGTCCCGAAGCAGCGCCTGACCGAGTTCGACAACAAGCTGAAGGCTATCGGCAAGAAGTGGCTCAACCTCCCATCACGTGGCAGTCCGGAACTCGTCTACCTCCCCAACCAAATGGGGGACTTGGCTTCCAACCGATGAGCACGCTCGCCGATGTCTTCCAAGTCGTTCACGCCCACTGCCTGCTCCACACCGCCGACATGCAACCAATCGCCTACGCCCAGCTTCGTGATGTGGCCAAGAAGAAACTCCGCCGTGCTGCAGACGATGGTGAGCTTGCCGACTACCTGAATGGCCGACTCGATGGAGACTTTGCCCAAGGATCTTCTGACATCCGCACGATGTGGTCACGCCTTCGAGCCGCAACCAGCCGCCTTCACAAGTTCATGGACGTAAAATGGATGTGGAACGTCGACCAACTCGTGCTCCAACTCAATGGCTCTACCATCCCACCACGAAGTGTCGAGAAGTGTCTCCGATGGGCCATCCGCGACTACCACAAGAAGACGCTCCTCGCCAAGCCGGACCAAGGGAAAGTCTATCGAGTCACCTCCGCCAACGAAGCCTCCAACCACTTCCTTCACTCTGGCAACTTCACCCGCTTCGCTGACTGGAGGTTCATCCATCGTGCTCGATTGGACTGCGTCCCCCTAAACGCCACCCAGAGGTTCGGCAATCGCAACAAGAACTGCCGTCGATGTGCCCACGGTCTGGAGACTCTGCCCCACGTTTTGTGCCACTGCAAGCCAATGCAGGTCGCCGTCCGTCATCGCCACAATGCTATCGTGAATCGTCTCGTCAAGGCCTTCAAACCGCCACCCACCACAACTCTCCTACTCGACCAGCGTGTGCCCGGCGTTGCGGCGAAGTTCCGACCAGACATCACCGCCATCGACCACTCAAACAAGACCGTGCTCATCGTGGACGTGACAATGCCCTTTGAGAATGGACCCGACGCCTTCCCAGCCGCAAGAGCCGAGAAGAGCCGCAAATACCAGCCAATCGTCGACCACTTCCGCGCCCTCGACTACGAAGTCTCCCTCGACGCCTTCATTGTTGGCCCTCTCGGTGGTTGGGATGTGTGCAACGACATGGTCCTACGCAAACTCGGCATCTCCGCAAAATATGGCCAACTGATGAGACGCCTGATGGTGACCGATGCAATCCGATGGTCCCGCGACATCTACGTGGAGCACATCACCGGCAGCAAGCAATACCAGGTCCCCAATTGTGATAATTGATTTTCTTCTTCTTATTTCTTCTAGTCTCCCCTAGTCTTTCTTCTCAAATTGAAATTTAACTAACTTTCACCTTAAATGTGATTTAGTCTTGTGTATTCGTATAGGTTTTCAACATTTACTGCTTAGTGCTTTAATGTTTTATACTCTACTTAACTATTCTAGCTGTGAATATTACTTCTCATGGTTCCCTATTTCACTAGGCCCATCTACCATTCCTCCTTTAACCTTTTCCTGTGTTTGCATATACCCTATGTTTTTCTTTAAATGTGGGTTCTTATATTCTCTGTGTTTTGAGCCATTGTGATAAACCGGGCTGGGGTTTTTATACCATGCCAAATATTCTCTGAATAAAGCTAAATCTGTTCTTATCGGCTTAATCTCCGGTACGAGTTCTATTGAACTCATCGAGATTAATCAATTTTTGGAACGGGTACGGTTTGTAGAAGCTTGCTTCTCGCCGTACAGCGTCGGGCCGCTATTGCACTTACTGGCGGGATCGGCGCACACCCCCAGTGATGGGGGAACAAAATAAAGAACGAAAAACAAAGCGCAAAGCGACAGTCTTCCTTTATTTTATCGAAACCTACAAGCAAACCATCATCTTTACTCTACCGGCGAAAAGCAAAAAGCTTACGACACTCGGGATTCCCAAGCCGTCTCCGATCCAAGTACTAACCGAGCCCAACGTTGCTTAACTTGGCAGATCGGACGGGATGCCGTGTTTTCAACGTGGTATGGTCGTAAGCGAGTGCTGGGCGGTGAAAGACGGTTGAAATAGTTGAAAGGAAAGAAACGAAAGAAAGGAAAGAAAGGAAAGAAAGAAAGAAAGAAAGAAAGAGAGAGAAAGCTATCCTTTATCACCGAAGAGACGCGAGACGACGCGACTGTGTGCACCTTTTGTGTGTCTCGTAGGAAAAAGCGGCTACTGGCCTACGACCTCTACACATAGCGCGACAGAGATCTCCCACTTCGGTTTAATTACCCAAGTTTGAGGTTAGCATTAACCCCAAGACCTTGTCAAAGTGTCTTGATAAAATTTTGGAACGCATCCCCGTCAAGGGGATGCACAAAGGGAATGCGAAAGTTGAGAGTGAAGTGGAAAGGCTTTCGTGCTGTTCGTTTCATTTTGTCATCAAGTCGGTTCGTTCGATTCATTTTTAATCATTTACGGTAATCAATGAGTGGCGACGAAGCGCAGGGGTTTTTCTTCCCCTTCAAACTACCGTATAGTAGCCATTAATAGCCATTATACCGTACCTACATTTTTATACCGTACGTACATTGTTACCCAAAAAAATGAGCGTTTTTTCGGCGCGAGGGCCACTGATTCACTTTCAGTGAATCAGTGGGTGCGAAACTCTTCCACTATATGGTGGAAAAAATTTTGAAAAATAGGTCTTGTTGTAGTGGTGAAATTGAGTCGAAATTGATCAAAATTGAAATTCATCAAATGCGAAAACTCCAACAAGAATCATCGAAATACATTGATTACGAACTTTCAAACAATGCAGTGAATTTAAAGGATGTTCTTTAAAGGAAGTGCTGTTACTTTTCGTTTGAATAATTTATCAGAAGACGAAACACAGCGATTTGTAATTATGGGAAACAAGGGATGTGACGCTACAAAATTGACGTTGATGTTGCCTGATAGTCAAAATAAAAGCCAATCTCCGTACAACCATCAAATCACACATTCTTGCGGTATCGAAAGGGAATGACAACCATCAAATTGGTGAAATTGACGAAAAAAACACTCGACCACGCGCGTTCTTTGTGCGCGTCGCGACTCGGCCTCTTTCTGGGATCCCTGCCCAATAGATACCGCTCCCTTTCTCTCGTTCTGTATCGCATCGCCTTCCACATCAAGAACGGTGTCGTCCCGAAGCAGCCCCTGACCGAATTCGACAACAGGCTGAAGGCTATCGGCAAGAAGTGGCTCAACCTTCCATCGCGTGGCTCACCTGAAGTGCTCTACCTTTCCAACCAGATGGGTGGACTCGGCTTCATACCATTGAACCCGCTCTCCGATGTCTCCCAGCTGGTCCACGCCCACCGCCTTCTCTCCACCACCGACATGAAGCCAATTGCCTATGCCCAGCTCCGCGATGTGGTCAAAAAGAAGCTCAGACGTGCTCCCGCCGATGCCGAACTCGCCCAATACCTCAATGGCCGCCTCGACGGTGACTTCGCCCAAGTGTCCTCCGACCTCTCCACGATGTGGTCTCGTCTCCGAGTGGCTACCCGTAGCCTCCACAAGTTCATGGACGTCAAGTGGGAATGGCTCGTCGACGCTCTCATCCTCCAGCTCAACGGTCAAACTCTTCCACCAAGAGCTGCCGAGTCATCTCTCCGACGTCGACCTCGTCGACCAACTCACGCTCCAACTGAACGGCTCCAACATCCCACCACGAACCGTCGAAACGACTCTCCGAAGTGCCATCCGCGACTACCATCTCCGCCAACTTCTCGCAAAGCCGGATCAAGGGAAGGTCTACACCGTCACCACGCTCTCCACTTCTTCCAACCACTTCATTCCAACCACGACTCCGTCGTGCCGCCTCCAACGAAGAACTTGCCGACTACCTCAATGGCCGACTCGATGGAGACTTTGCCCAAGGATCTTCTGACCTCTCCACGATGTGGTCACGCCTTCGAGCCGCAACCAGCCGCCTTCACAAGTTCATGGACGTGAAATGGATGTGGAACGTCGACCAACTCGTGCTCCAACTCAATGCCTCTACCATCCCACCACGAAGTGTCGAGAAGTGTCTCCGATGGGCCATCCGCGACTACCACAAGAAGACGCTCCTCGCCAAGCCGGACCAAGGGAAAGTCTATCGAGTCACCTCCGCCAACGAAGCCTCCAACCACTTCCTTCACTCTGGCAACTTCACCCGCTTCGCTGACTGGAGGTTCATCCATCGTGCTCGATTGGACTGCGTCCCATTAAACGCCACCCAGAGGTTCGGCAATCGCAACAAGAACTGCCGTCGATGTGCCCAAGGTCTGGAGACTCCGCCCCACGTTTTGTGCCACTGCAAGCCAATGCAGGTCGCCGTCCGTCATCGCCACAATGCTATCGTGAATCGTCTCGTCAAGGCCTTCAAACCGCCACCCACCACAACTCTCCTACTCGACCAGCGTGTGCCCGGCGTTGCGGCGAAGTTCCGACCAGACATCACCGCCATCGACCACTCAAACAAGACCGTGCTCATCGTGGACGTGACAATGCCCTTTGAGAATGGACCCGACGCCTTCCCAGCCGCAAGAGCCGAGAAGAGCCGCAAATACCAGCCAATCGTCGACCACTTTCGCACCCTCAACTACGAAGTTTCTCTCGACGCCTTCATTGTTGGCCCTCTCGGTGGTTGGGATGTGTGCAACGACATGGTCCTTCGCAAACTCGGCATCTCCGCAAAATATGGCCAACTGATGAGACGACTGATGGTGACCGATGCAATCCGATGGTCCCGTGACATCTACGTGGAGCACATCACCGGCAGCAAGCAATACGAGGTCCCCAATGGTGATAATTGATCTTTCTTCTTCCTATTTCTCCTAGTCTCTCCTAGTCTTTCTTCTCAAATTGAAATTTACCTAACTTTCACCTTAACTGTGATTTAGTCTTGTGTATTCGTATAGGTTCTCAACATTTACTGCCTAGTGCTTTAATGTTTATACTTCACTTAACTATTCTATCTGTGAATATTACTTCTCATGGTTTCCTATTTCACCAGGCCCATCTACCATTCATCCTTTAACCCTTTCATGTGTTTGCATACACCCTATGTTTTTCTTTAAATGTGGGTTCCTATATTCTCTGTGTTTTGATCCGTTGTGATGAACCGGGCTGGGGTTTATACCATGCCAAATATTCGCTGAATAAACTTAATCTGTTCTTATCGGCTTAATACGTTGATTTGAGCAGAGAAAGAACGTTGATCGAAGCCTTTGGATGAATTTTGGTTTTAGCGTGATCTCGGTCCCCCACGCAACTGTGGGGGACCGAACACCTGAGGATATGCGATCCAATGAAGAAAGAGTAAAAGAAAGACCCCCCAACCCGGGAAGGCAAAGCCCCCAAGCGGAAGAGCGTGGGAGACCGGCTAAAAGAAAAAGTACGGAACCTGATTCCGAAAAAAGACCAAAGCCGCCCACCCCGCCAAAAGAAATAGGCCGAGCCGACCCCAGCGCAGCGCGTAAGACAAACCAAGAAGAAGACGACTCCACGCCTCGCTCCAACTCATCAAGAAGAAGAAGAACCCAGCCCACCAACGACTACAGCCCCGAAGATGAATCCGAAGTGCCGCCCTCTCGTCGTCCGCGAGCCACCCGAGCTCCCCCTGGGTCCGCGCAGCCGCCACCGGCGCCGCATGTGTTGCCGCCGCTCTCGCCGCCGCCGCCAGGAACAGGACATCCGGGAACGCTCACCAACGACGATGACGACACCGACGACAACAAATACCCACTGGACCTGCCACATCTCGACGCCACGTACCAATGTGCACTCTGCAACAAGAAGCCGTATGTGATGCAAGGAGGACTCACTCGACACCTGCGCGACGTCCACGGAAAGCGGATCACCTTCCGCTGCCGTGGATGTCGTCGCCTCTTCCCGACCGCCAAGGAATGCCACCGCCATCAGAAGACGTGCGCCATGTCAGCAGCTCTCGTGCCAGTGCAGACAGCTCAGCCAGCGCAGGCGCCAATCGTGCCACCACGTGTGCAGGTGCCAATCGTGCCACCACGTGAGTCTGTGTCTGAGCCTGTCTTGCCCGTGCCGCCAACACCGATGCTGACGAACGCCTCTTCGCCGCTTCCTGGTCCTCCACATCCACACGCTTCTACGCCACCGCCACAACTGCACAGACGTGCCCAACACCAAGCCGAATGGTGCCGCCGCATCGAAGCCGTCACCACCGAAGTCGAACTCGACGCCACACTCGCCGACCTGACCCGTGAAGTGAAGAAGAAGACCTGCCAAGCAGACGGTGAAAAAGCCCCCTCTCGACCACCTCCGCGTGCTCAAGGCCAACCCAACCGCCGAAAGCCGCCTCCGAGACCAACCTACGACCCAAAAGACGCCGCGAGGATACAGAAGCTCTATCGATCTTCTCGTCCACGCGCCTTTCGGGAAGTGGTCGACGCTGATTCACCGTTTTGCGCCATCGACAAAACAACTCTACATCAACACTTCACGCAAGTCTTCGGCCCATCACCTCCACTCGTAGGACCAATGCCAGCCCTGGTGCCGCCACAAGTCAAGCCAATCCCAGCCGACGAGGCCGACCCGTTCTCCACCGACTTCACCCCCGAAGAAGTGTGGAAACGCCTCGTCCGCTGCTCCAACACGGCTCCCGGCCCAGATGGCATTCGCTACGTGTCCTGGAAGAAGTTCGACATCGGTGCTCACATCCTCTCCACACTCTTCAACACGATCCACCGACTTCGATGTGTACCGACCACCTGGAACGAGTCCTCGACGATCCTGATTCACAAGAAGGGAGACAAGACGGACGTTGGCAACTGGAGGCCCATCACCCTCTCTAACACGATTGCCAAGACCTACGCCTCATGCCTCTCCGCCCGTCTTGGATCCTGGGCAGCCCGCCACCAACGTGTCTCATCGTCGCAGAAAGGCTTCATGGCGGTCGACGGATGCGCCGAGCACAACTTCACACTCCAGACGGTGATCAATGACGCCCGAAGGACTCGCCAAACCGTAGCCATCTCGTGGCTGGACCTCACCAATGCCTTCGGCTCCGTCCCACACGAGATGCTCTTCGAGTCACTGAAGTTTGCTGGCCTCCACGACAACTCCATCGAGACGGTGAAGCGACTCTACTCCAACGCCTCCACCACGATCAGGAGCTCCGACGGACCAACCGATGCCATCCGAATCCAAGCCGGGGTGAAACAAGGGTGCCCACTCAGCCCCATTGTCTTCAACCTGGCCCTCGAACCGATGCTCCGTGCCCTACACGACCAACAGTATGGGTACCAACTCAACGGACAACACATCGACGTACTCGCCTACGCCGATGACATCGCCCTCGTCGCCAAGAGCTCGGTTCGCCTCCACGACATGCTCGATATGGTCACCACCGTCGCCTCCTGGTCTGGACTCGCCTTCAACGCCAAGAAGTGTGCTTCACTCGTCATCGATGGTCGCCAGCACACCGCCCTTCCAGTGCCATTCAACATCCAAGCCAAGCCAATGGTCATGCTCAAAGAAGACGACACCTACGAACACCTCGGAGTGCCCACCGGCTACCACCGCGCCCCATCAGCCGAAGCTGCCTTGCAGAAGATGACAAACCACGTCGAGTCAATCGACAAATCTCTTCTTGCACCGTGGCAGAAAGCTGATGCGGTCAACACGTTCGTACTCCCATGCCTCTCCTTCCATCTGAAGAACGGTGTCGTCCCAAAGGAGCCTCTGACCGAATTCGACAACAAGCTGAAGGCTCTCGGCAAGAAGTGGCTCAATCTCCCGTCACGTGGCAGCCCGGAAGTGGTCTACCTCTCCAACCAGATGGGTGGACTCGGCTTCCTTCAAATGAACCCGCTCGCTGATGTGTTCCAACTCGTCCACGCCCTCTGCCTGCTCTCCACGGCCAACATGCAGCCCATCGCCTATCCACAGCTCCGAGACGTGGTCAAGAAGAAGCTCCGTCGTGCCGCCTCCAACGAAGAACTTGCCGACTACCTCAATGGCCGACTCGATGGCGACTTTGCCCGAGCTTCTTCCGACCTCTCTTCGATGTGGTCTCGTCTCCGAGTGGCTACCCGTAGCCTCCACAAGTTCATGGCTGTGCAATGGGTGTGGCTCGTCGACCAACTCACGCTCCAACTGAACGGCTCCAACATCCCACCATGAACCGTCGAAACGACTCTCCGAAGTGCCATCCGCAACTACCATCTCCGCCAACTTCTCGCAAAGCCGGATCAAGGGAAGGTCTACACCGTCACCACGCTCTCCACTTCTTCCAACCACTTCATGCGTGACGGCTCCTTCACCCGCTTCGCTGACTGGCGCTTCATTCACCGTGCCCGACTCGACTGCGTGCCTCTCAACGGGACTCGACGCTTCGGTCCAGGCGACAGACGGTGCCGACGATGTGCTCATCCAAACGAAACTCTGCCCCATGTGCTGTGCCACTGCAACCCGCACATGGTTGCAATCACCCGCCGACACAATGCCATCGTCGACCGTCTCGTCAAAGCCCTCAAGCCGCCAGTCACAAGCGAAATCCGACTCAACCAAGGCGTGCCCAACTTCGATGCGAAATTCCGGCCCGACATCTTGATCATCGACCCAACCCTCAAGACGGTGCAACTCATCGACGTCACCATGCCATTCGAGAACCGACCCGAAGCCTTCCAAGCTGCCCGCCAAGAAAAACAACGCAAGTACCAAACGATCGCCCAGCACTTCGAAGCTCTCGGCTACTCGGTGATCCTCGACGCTTTCGTGGTCGGCCCGCTCGGTGGATGGGATCTCGCCAACGACGAACTCCTCAAGAAGCTTGGTGTCTCCTTCCGCTACGCACGTCTCATGAAGAAGCTGATGGTGTCGGATGCCGTGAAATGGAGCCGGGACATCTACGTCGAACACATCACTGGAGCCCGCCAATACGACCCTTGAGTTCTTAGTCTTCTTTTCTTTCTTGCTTTCTTGTTGTCTTTCTCTTTTGTCTCCTCCTAGCCAAAATCATCCCTATCTTGCGATCAAATATCTGTGATAATGCGTCTCACATATCTCTCATATCTAACTTTCGTTCTGACTTTCATTTAGTCTTGTGTTTTCCTATAGGTTCATAACATTTATTGCTTTGTGCTCTAATGTTCTATATTCTACTCAACATTTCTATCTGTGCATACCTCTTCTCATGGTTTCCTAATTCACTAGGCCCATCTACTATTCCTAATTCAACCCTTTCTGTGTTTGCATATACCCTATGTTTCCTTAAATGTGGGTTCATACATTTCCTGTATTTTAATCCGTTGTGATAGACCGGCTGGGGTTTTGTACCATGCCCATCATGCACTGAAATAAACTTAATCTGTTCTTATCGGCTTAATACGTTGATTTGAGCAGAGAAAGAACGTTGATCGATGCCGAGGATGAATTTTGGTTTTAGCGTGATCTCGGTCCCCCACGCACCTGTGGGGGACCGAACACCTGAGGATATGCGATCCAATGAAGAAAGAGTAAAAGAAAGACCCCCCAACCCGGGAAGGCGAGGCCCCAAAGCGGAAGAGTGTGGGATAACGGCTAAAAGAAAAGCCACGGAACCTGATTCCGAAAAGATACCAAAGCCACCCACCCCGCCAAAAGAAATTAGCCAAGCCGACCCCAGCGCAGCGCGTAAGACAAACCAAGAAGAAGACGACCCCACGCCTCGCTCCAACTCATCAAGAAGAAGAAGAACCCAGCCCACCAACGACTACAGCCCCGAAGATGAATCCGAAGTGCCGCCCTCTCGTCGTCCGCGAGCCACCCGAGCTCCCCCTGGGTCCGCGCAGCCGCCACCGGCGCCGCATGTGTTGCCGCCGCTCTCGCCGCCGCCGCCAGGAACAGGACATCCGGGAACGCTCACCAACGACGATGACGACACCGACGACAACAAATACCCACTGGACCTGCCACATCTCGACGCCACGTACCAATGTGCACTCTGCAACAAGAAGCCGTATGTGATGCAAGGAGGACTCACTCGACACCTGCGCGACGTCCACGGAAAGCGGATCACCTTTCGCTGCCGTGGATGTCGTCGCCTCTTCCCGACCGCCAAGGAATGCCACCGCCATCAGAAGACGTGCGCCATGTCAGCAGCTCTCGTGCCAGTGCAGACAGCTCAGCCAGCGCAGGCGCCAATCGTGCCACCACGTGTGCAGGTGCCAATCGTGCCACCACGTGAGTCTGTGTCTGAGCCTGTCTTGCCCGTGCCGCCAACACCGATGCTGACGAACGCCTCTTCGCCGCTTCCTGGTCCTCCACATCCACACGCTTCTACGCCACCGCCACAACTGCACAGACGTACCCAACTTCAAGCCGAATGGTGCCGCCGCATCGAAGCCGTCACCACCGAAGTCGAACTCGACGCCACACTCGCCGACCTGATCCGTGAAGTGAAGAAGAAGACCTGCCAAGCAGACGGTGAAAAAGCACCCTCTCGACCACCTCCGCGTGTTCAAGGCCAACCCAACCGCCGAAAGCCGCGTCCGAGACAAACCTACAACCCGAAGGACGCCGCGAGGATACAGAAGCTCTATCGATCTTCTCGTTCACGCGCCTTCCGGGAAGTGGTCGACGCTGATTCACCGTTTTGCGCCATCGACAAAACAACTCTACATCAACACTTCACGCAAGTCTTCGGCCCATCACCTCCACTCGTAGGACCAATGCCAGCCCTGGTGCCGCCACAAGTCAAGCCAATCCCAGCCGACGAGGCCGACCCGTTCTCCACCGACTTCACCCCTGAAGAAGTGTGGAAACGCCTCGTCCGCTGCTCCAACACGGCTCCCGGCCCAGATGGCATTCGCTACGTGTCCTGGAAGAAGTTCGACATCGGTGCTCACATCCTCTCCACACTCTTCAACACGATCCACCGACTTCGATGTGTACCGACCACCTGGAACGAGTCCTCGACGATCCTGATTCACAAGAAGGGAGACAAGACGGACGTTGGCAACTGGAGGCCCATCACCCTCTCCAACACGATTGCCAAGACCTACGCCTCGTGCCTCTCCGCCCGTCTTGGCTCCTGGGCAGCTCGCCACCAACGTGTCTCATCGTCGCAGAAGGGCTTCATGGCGGTTGACGGATGCGCCGAGCACAACTTCACACTCCAGACGGTGATCAATGACGCCCGAAGGACTCGCCAAACCGTAGCCATCTCGTGGCTGGACCTCACCAATGCCTTCGGCTCCGTCCCACACGAGATGCTCTTCGAGTCACTGAAGTTTGCTGGCCTCCACGACAACTCCATCGAGACGGTGAAGCGACTCTACTCCAACGCCTCCACCACGATCAGGAGCTCCGACGGACCAACCGATGCCATCCGAATCCAAGCCGGGGTGAAACAAGGGTGCCCACTCAGCCCCATTGTTTTCAACCTGGCCCTCGAACCGATGCTCCGTGCCTTACACGACCAACAGTGTGGGTACCAACTCAACGGAGAACACATCGACGTACTCGCGTACGCCGATGACATCGCCCTCGTCGCCAAAAGCTCGGTTCGCCTACACGACATGCTCGATATGGTCACCACCGTCGCCTCCTGGTCTGGACTCGCCTTCAACGCCAAGAAGTGTGCTTCACTCGTCATCGATGGTCGCCAACACACCGCCCTTCCAGTGCCATTCAACATCCAAGCCAAGCCAATGGTCATGCTGAAAGAAGACGACACCTACGAACACCTCGGAGTACCCACGGGATACCACCGGGCCCCATCCGCCGAACTTGCCCTGCAGAAGATGACAAACCACATCGAGTCAATCGACAAATCTCTTCTTTGCACCATGGCAGAAAGCTGATGCGGTCAACACGTTCGTACTCCCATGCCTCTCCTTCCATCTGAAGAACGGTGTCGTCCCAAAGGAGCCTCTGACCGAATTCGACAACAAGCTGAAGGCTCTCGGCAAGAAGTGGCTCAATCTCCCGTCACGTGGCAGCCCGGAAGTGGTCTACCTCTCCAACCAGATGGGTGGACTCGGCTTCCTTCAAATGAACCCGCTCGCTGATGTGTTCCAACTCGTCCACGCCCTCCGCCTGCTCTCCACGGCCAACATGCAGCCCATCGCCTATCCACAGCTCCGAGACGTGGTCAAGAAGAAGCTCCGTCGTGCCGCCTCCAACGAAGAACTTGCCGACTACCTCAATGGCCGACTCGATGGAGACTTTGCCCGAGCTTCTTCCGACCTCTCTTCGATGTGGTCTCGTCTCCGAGTGGCTACCCGTAGCCTCCACAAGTTCATGGCTGTGCAATGGGTGTGGCTCGTCGACCAACTCACGCTCCAACTGAACGGCTCCAACATCCCACCACGAACCGTCGAAACGACTCTCCGAAGTGCCATCCGCGACTACCATCTCCGCCAACTTCTCGCAAAGCCGGATCAAGGGAAGGTCTACACCGTCACCACGCTCTCCACTTCTTCCAACCACTTCATGCGTGACGGCTCCTTCACCCGCTTCGCTGACTGGCGCTTCCTTCACCGTGCCCGACTCGACTGCGTGCCACTCAACGGGACTCGACGCTTCGGTCCAGGCGACAGACGGTGCCGACGATGTGCTCATCCAAACGAAACTCTGCCCCATGTGCTGTGCCACTGCAACCCGCACATGGTTGCAATCACCCGCCGACACAATGCCATCGTCGACCGTCTCGTCAAAGCCCTCAAGCCGCCAGTCACAAGCCAAGTCCGACTCAACCAACACGTGCCCAACTTCGATGCGAAATTCCGGCCCGACATCTTGATCATCGACCCAACCCTCAAGACGGTGCAACTCATCGACGTCACGATGCCATTCGAGAACCGACCCGAAGCCTTCCAAGCTGCCCGCCAAGAAAAACAACGCAAGTACCAAACGATCGCCCAGCACTTCGAAGCTCTCGGCTACTCGGTGATCCTCGACGCTTTCGTGGTCGGCCCGCTCGGTGGATGGGATCTCGCCAACGACGAACTCCTCAAGAAGCTTGGTGTCTCCTTCCGCTACGCACGTCTCATGAAGAAGCTGATGGTGTCGGATGCCGTGAAATGGAGCCGGGACATCTACGTCGAACACATCACTGGAGCCCGCCAATACGACCCTTGAGTTCCTAGTCTTCTCCTCCTTCTTGCTCTCTTGTTGTCTTTCTCTTTTGTCTCCTCCTAGCCAAAATCATCCCTATCTTGCGATCAAATATCTGTGATAATGCATCTCACATATCTCTCATATCTAACTTTCGTTCTGACTTTCATTTAGTCTTGTGTTTTCCTATAGGTTCATAACATTTATTGCTTTGTGCTCTAATGTTCTATATTCTACTCAACATTTCTATCTGTGCATACCTCTTCTCATGGTTTCCTAATTCACTAGGCCCTTCTACTATTCCTCATTCAACCCTTTCTGTGTTTGCATATACCCTATGTTTTCTTAAATGTGGGTTCATACATTTCCTGTATTTTAATCCGTTGTGATAGACCGGCTGGGGTTTTGTACCATGCCCATCATGCACTGAAATAAACTTAATCTGTTCTTATCGGCTTAATAAGTTTATCGCTTGTTAACGTCACGCACCGGTGTATACTGGGTAAGGCTGGAACAGTACAACACGGAGATTGGAACTATGAGAACCACGAGGCGTCTACATCGACTTCAAAGGGAAGCCTCCCTCGTCGCCTCTTCCGTCCCCGCCTCCACGCACAGACAGCCCCAGTCTATAAAAGCCATCGATTCCCCTGTGACGTTAACTAGCTCGGAAGACGGGGGGGGCTTTATTTTTAGCCCCAGCTCCTGCGATCAAAAGCGGTTGAGCTACCCCGTCACGCCGAATGTTGACTCCAGGGACGACGAAGAAGACCTTATCGGCTTAAATGGTCGGATTGGTAAGGCAGCATTGCCGAGTCAACCCCATTTAATGCCGGGCGCCACGGACGCAGACCCGACTACACGACTACACGAGCCCAGACGCGATGCCAACTCTTCCCAAGTCTACCCAAACGACGTGCCACACGACATTATCGGCTTGGATGGTGTCACTGTTAAGGCAGCATTGCCGAGACAAACCCATTCAATGCCGGGCGACACCGACTCACACTCACGGGATGCTAAGGAACCCACCAACTACCACCACGTGCCCCGACGAGATGCCAGCCCAAAAGCCTCCTCGCATCCTGCCGAGGACACCACGAAGGACGTCGAAATGGCAGGGAGGTTTACTTTAACGGAAACACTAACCACTAAATACTTTCTCGATATGCCTCTCGACGATCGACTAAAATGCAAATGGTGCGAGGGACTCTACATTCGGCATGGGGATCTCAAGAAACACCTGGGGAACAAGCACGGCTGGAAGGATGAGTTTGTTTTCAGGTGCAGGAGCTGCGACATGGAGTTCGACACCAAGAAGAAGGCGGACGAACACTTGAAGAGAGCATGCGAAGAGGATGGGTTCCCCCTACTTTATAACAATTACATAGTCAAACTAGAAAGTGTAGAAGAACTAGATTTAAAGTGTCGTTTATGTCCCGCAGCCAAATTTACCGCAATGAAAAGTTTGCAGACGCACCTTCGGATACACGTCTCCAAGCTCGTCCTCGAATGCTCTCGATGCAACACCCACTTCAATGCCAAGAGGGATTTCACCCTACACGTTCCCAGCTGCAAGAAGAAGGCAACGACCACACGGAACAGGAGAGGTCAGTTGGGGGTGACTAATGAAACAATTGAGGAGATGGTCGTGGTCGCCGGATCGCCACATCACGAACCTGCCCAAGCCCGCCCACTGCCACCTCCACCTCTTAAGGCAACGACAAGAAGCAAAAGGAACGGTCAGCCAGAGTTTTCTCATGTGATTACTAAGGAAACTTCTAATGAAACTCTAATTGAGGAAATGGCTGTAATCGGTTCACCGATCGCCGGACCCGCTGCCGCTCGCCTACTACACGCCTCGCCACCTCCACCACCGCCAAGCCCTCCACGACACCTACACGCCACGCCACCACCAAGCCCACTAGCCGAGCTGAACGAGACCTTCACCATCCACCACCGGACCCCGCCGAGAAGCCCTCCAATGCCTCAACCGCCACCAATGGCCGCCAATGGAGCTACTCATCAACGGGAATGGACGGACAAGTTTAATAGGGTTACTAATCCTCAAGATCTAGACACCCTGCTCGAACAGCTCGTGGAAGAGGCGAAGAAGACAACAAAGATGGGAGACGCGCCGCCGAAGAGCCCACGCTCAGTCCAGCCAAGAAGACAGCCGCCAGCCCCAGCACGAAGAAGAGGACCACCACGATACGATCCAAAGGCCGCCTCGAGGATCCAGAAGTTGTACCGGAAGTCCCGTCCACGGGCATTCAGAGAAGTTGTGGAAGCCGGTTCACCCTTTTGTCAAATTCCAGCCAACGACCTCCACCGTCATTTCAGTGAAGTGTTTGGACCGTCTCAACCGGTGGATCCGAATGTGCCCGACTTCGTGCCAGAACAAGAGGACAACTTGGCCGGTGATGTTGACCCATTTAACCAAAGTTTTACAGTTCAAGAGGTCTGGTCCCGTCTCTCCCGATGCTCCAACACCGCGCCTGGCCCGGACCTCCTTCGCTACGCCGTTTGGAAGAAATTCGACAATGGGGGACACATCCTCGCCGCCATCTTCAACGCTTGCCATCGACTTCAACACGTGCCGGCGAAATGGAACCAATCGTCGACGGTGCTACTCCACAAAAAGGGCGACAAAAGAGAAGTTAACAACTGGAGACCTATCTCCATGTCCAATACAATTTCTAAGGTGTACGCTTCTGTTTTAGCAAACCGTCTCGGGAAGTGGGCAAGCCGCAATGGACGCATCTCGAAATCGCAGAAGGGATTCGTGGCAGCGGATGGATGTGCCGAACACAACTTCGTTCTCCAATCGACCATCGTGGACGCCCGCCGGAACCGAAAACAAGTTTCTATGGCATGGCTAGATTTAACAAATGCATTTGGTAGTGTGCCCCACCAGTCAATTTTCAGTGCCCTCAAGTACGCCGGACTCAACACCACTGCAATCGATGTCATCCGCCGCCTCTACTCCGAATGCTCCACCACCATCCGAAGCTCCACTGGCCCCACCGACGACATCCGGATACAGGCAGGAGTAAAGCAAGGCTGTCCTTTATCACCAATCATTTTTAATCTAACACTTGAGCCACTTCTCCGAGCCGTCTCGCAAACCAACAACGGATACAAGATGCATGGACGAGTTGTGGATGTGCTTGCCTACGCGGACGACCTTGCGGTAATCACAGGTACCCCAACCCAACTTCAGAAAACGCTTGATGTCGTCTCCTCGGCAGCTGACTGGCTTGGCCTGAAGTTCAACTCCAAGAAGTGCGCCAGCCTGTGCATCGATGGGAAGAAGAATAAAGCACTCAACAACCGACTTCAAGTGCAGGGAGAATTTATAGCCGTACACTCTAAAGATGATCTCTACGAACACCTAGGCACACCCACCGGCTACCACTCCGCTCCCAGCGCTCAGAAGGTGATTGAGAAGATGACCGCCCAGCTCGAAGCCCTCGACTCCTCGTTGCTCGCTCCATGGCAGAAGGCCGACGCCATCAACACCTTTGTTTTACCGTGTATTTCTTTTCATCTAAAAAACGGTGTTGTAGCTAAGAAACCACTTACAGCATTCGACAAGAAGCTCAAGTCTGCCGCCAAAAAATGGATGAATCTGCCGGAACGAGCCAGCCCAGAAGTCATCTATCTCTCCAATCAGATGGGTGGCTTAGGTTTACAGAAAATTTCAGTTCTGGCGGATGTCTCCCAACTTGTGCACGGCCTCCGACTACTCACCTCACCAGATGTCAAGGATTTCGCCGCAGCCTGCCTCCACGAGACGGTGACCAAACGACTCCGAAGGGCTATACGTAACGAACAAGAAATTAGCCAATATCTTAACGGTTCAATGGAAGGAAATTTCAGCCTCGAGTCCAGCGACATCACCAACATGTGGAGCCGACTACGCATAGCAACTCGAAGACTGAAAGCGAAGATGGACATCGAATGGAAATGGGAATCTGGCAAAATTAACCTTTTACTAAATAAAACCCAACTTCCAGCCCCAACCGTCGAATACTCCCTTCGTTGTGCCGTCCGAGAGTTCAACCGCCAGAGCCTCTTCTCCAAGCCGGATCAGGGGAAAGTTTATAGCCTTACGACCAGTTCAAACTGCTCGAACCACTTTCTGCAAACGGGTCAATTCACCCGTTTTGCAGATTGGCGATTCATTCATCGAGCACGTTTGGACTGTGTCCCCCTTAATGGTACTAAGAGATTTGGTAATGGTAACAAAAGTTGCAGGCGATGTGGACACGCGTCCGAAACTCTTCCCCACGTGTTATGCCATTGCAAGCCTCATCTCGCGACGATCACCCGAAGACACAACGCCATCTTGGACCGACTCGTAAAGGCTGTTAAAATCCCTGAAACTTCAGTAATTCGTATTAACCAAGAAGTTCCAGGCACTAACTCCAACTTACGGCCCGACCTCGTAATCCAGGATGAGCAAGCCAAGACGGTGACTATCATAGACGTGACGATGCCATTCGAGAACCGAGTGGACGCCTTCATCAACTCCAGACAAGAGAAGCTTCGGAAGTACGACGACATCGCCAACCAACTCCGGGCCCTCAACTACGACGTCTACCTGGACGCTTTTACGGTCGGCCCCCTTGGTGGATGGTGCTTAACTAATGATGTTATACTTAGGCAACTCGGCGTCTCACTGCGATATGGTCAACTCATGAAGAAACTGATGGTCTCGGATGCGATCAAATGGTCTCGCGATATCTACGTCGAGCACCTCACCGGAAACAAACAATATGTTGATTGAGCAGAGAGAAGTTCTTACTTATTGTCCTACATTCATTATTATTTGAATTAGTCATTTTCCTCAAAAATTGTTGTATCTTAAAACAATTTTCTATATATTCTATTGTGATTTATTGACCTTATCGCTTCATTCCATGCAAGTACTTCTATTTGTATTTGTATTCATCAATTCCATTGCCATCGGGCATCAAATATTATTTGAAATTTTACAAACATTCACTGAATAAACTTAATCTGTTCTTATCGGCTTAATAGGCTTTTGGACTCGTAAATCTCGGAGATACTTCAGAGCAATCTGTCGGTCGAGTGGAAGACGAAAGCCCATAGTTTTGGACTCATCAGTCTCGGAGATACTTCAGAGCAATCTGTCGGTCGAGCGGAGGACGAAACTCATTGAGCTGTGCGGAGCAGGGAAAAACGTTGATTGGAACCACTGGCTTCTGGCCTCTGGCTAAGATCAATGTGGAGTATCTGTTCTTATCGGCTTAATTGGTGATTTTGTGAAAGCAGCATTGCTGGAACAAATCCCGATTGATGTCGGGCAAAGCAGAGAAAAACTTTGATTGGATCCAGGGCCCCTCGTCACTCCACTCTTCATGGGCCCCTCTGCTGATGGTGAAGAATCTCGTCGTTCTCCTCTCGTCAAGAACTCTCTGTTGCCAAAGAAGGACGGTGATCCGATGCTGCCCCCTCCCAGGCTCTGATGGTGTGTGCCGCTGCGCAATGCCTAAACCCTAGGCACCACCTGAAGATGTCTGGGAGCCCCGCCTCTCGACTCACGCCTCTCCAAGACTTCGCTGCTGCCAAGAAAGGATGTTGATTCGACGCTGCCGTCTGCCAAACTCTGATGGTGTGTGCCGCCGCTTTATGCCAACCCCAGGCACCACCTGAAGATGCCCGGATGGTCCGCCTTTCGTCTCACACCCTGCCGGCCCCGACGGTGAAGAAATGTGCGACTCATCAAAGAAGAAGAAGAAGAGATTCGGCCCCCTGCGATCTTGATGATGGTGCCGCCGCTCAATGCCTAAACCCTAGGCGCCATCGGATAGTGAACATGCCCGACGACTCCCCTCACCTGCACGACGGTCCTGAAGAGCCTCTCCACGTCCAAAGAAGCGATCATTCATCTTTTTCCTTTCGATTCTGATGTCTTATTCTTGCAACATTTTTTGTTTTTCCTCAAAATGTTTGTGACTATCTCATGCAAGTACTTTATCTGGTATAAGCATCTTTATTTCCTGAATGTATGCAACTCAATTTGTCTATTGGTTGTATTTCTCATTGACTCTTCACTGTAAACCTTGTGATAGACCGGCTGGGGTTCGTACCATGCCCATCAACATTCGCTGAATAAACTAAATCTGTTCTTATCGGCTTAATACGTTGATTTGAGCAGAGAAAGAACGTTGGTCGAGGCACAATGCCATATTCTCATACATTTTTGGACGAGCCTCTTCCCCTGGCAAATTCTAGGGGAAGGGGTTCGGAAATCGACGTCGAAGAGGGAAGTGAAAGAGAAGGTGAAAGAGAAAGAGAAGGTGAACGAGAAGGTGAAAGGAGAAGGGAAGGAGAAGCCGAGCAAGATGAGGACGACATCGCCACGCCACCTCGACCCACAACGCCGACCCGTCGACGCAGTTCGAGAAGCGGAACATCGCCCCGACCTGTGCCGCCGCCGCCGCCGCATGTGTTGCCGCCGCCGCCGCCGCCAGGGAAGGAATCGCCGCTAGAACTCGCTGACGATGACCAAGACAAAGCGTTGGATGAAGAGGAAGAAGAGTACGTGCTGGATGTGCCACTAGACGACCACTTCAGGTGCAAATGGTGTCAGATGCTCTACATTCGACATGGTGACCTGAAGAAGCATCTCAAGAAGAGCCACAATTTTGACAAAAACTTCGCCTTCCGATGCCGCGAATGCCAGATGCTCTTCAAGGACAAAAAGACCACCGAAGCCCACCAGAAACGGTCATGTGAAGAAGAAGAACAGCCACCTCCAAACGACTACTGCATCGAGACGGCAAATGCTGAGAACCTCGACTTGAAATGTCGACTTTGTCCCAACAAGGAAACGATCTACTCTGAAATGAAAGCCCTCCAGACACACCTACGGATGCATTTGGCCAAATTGGTCCTTGTATGTGTCAAGTGTCGAGGGCGATTCAAACACAAAAGGGACTTCAAGTCACATTTGAAGACGTGTGAAAAGCAAAAGAAGGCACTAGAGACGACCACTCCACCCGGGAAGGCAAGGCTCCGTGACGCGGAACGCAAAGCCGGATCACGCAAAGCCGGATCAAGGGAAGGTCTACACCGTCACCACGCTCTCCACTTCTTCCAACCACTTCATGCGTGACGGCTCCTTCACCCGCTTCGCTGACTGGCGCTTCCTTCACCGTGCCCGACTCGACTGCGTGCCACTCAACGGGACTCGACGCTTCGGTCCAGGCGACAGACGGTGCCGACGACGACGAAGTTTAACACAGTCACTAATGCTCAAGGCCTAGATCAGCTGCTCGATGAGCTCCTGGAAGATGCCAAGACGACTACGAAAATGGGTGACGCGCCGCCGAAGAGCCCACGCCCAACCCAGCCAAGAAGACAACCGCCGCCACCACCAAGAAGAGGACCGCCACGTTACGATCCAAAGGCTGCATCGAGGATCCAGAAACTCTACAGGAAGTGTCGCCCACGGGCATTCAGAGAAGTTGTTGAGGCAGGTTCACCATTTTGCCAAATTCCAGCAAACGACCTCCACCGGCATTTCAGCGACGTGTTTGGACCGTCCCCACTAGTGGATCCGACCATTCCCGACTTCGTGCCAGAGCAAGAGGACAACCTAACCGGTGATGTTAACCCGTTTAACGAAATCTTTACAGCTCCGGAGGTTTGGTCTCGTCTCTCCCGATGCTCCAACACCGCGCCTGGTCCGGACCTCCTTCGCTACGCCGTGTGGAAGAAGTACGACAACGGTGCACACATCCTTGCCTCGCTCTTCAACGCTTGTCACCGACTACATCACGTGCCAGCGAAATGGAATCAATCCTCGACGGTGCTGCTCCACAAGAAGGGCGACAAAAGAGAAGTTAACAACTGGAGACCTATCTCCATGTCCAACACTATTTCAAAGGTTTACACTTCAACTTTAGCAAATCGTCTTGGGAAGTGGGCAAGCCGCCATGGACGTATCTCCAAATCGCAGAAGGGCTTCGTGGCAGCCGACGGATGTGCGGAACACAACTTCGTTCTCCAATCGACCATCGTGGACGCGCGACGGAACCGAAAACAAGTTTCAATGGCATGGCTTGACTTAACAAATGCCTTTGGTAGTGTTCCCCCATCAATCCATTTTCAGTGCCCTCAAGTACGCCGGACTCAACAACACTGCCATCGAGGTCATCCGCCGTCTCTACGCCAACTGCTCCACAACCATCCGAAGCTCCACTGGTCCGACCAACGACATCCCAATTCAGGCAGGAGTAAAGCAGGGTTGCCCTTTGTCACCCATTATCTTTTAATTTAACACTTGAGCCTCTTCTCCGAGCCATCTCCCAAGTCAACAACGGATACAAGATGCATGGACGAAATGTGGATGTGCTAGCCTACGCGGACGACCTTGCGGTAATCACAGGTACCCCAACCCAACTTCAGAAAACACTCGATGTCGTCTCCTCGGCAGCTGACTGGTTAGGGCTGAAGTTCAACTCGAAGAAGTGCGCCAGCCTCTGCATCGATGGGAAGAAGAAACAAGCGCTCAACAACCGACTACGAGTACAAGGGGAGTTTATAGCCGTCCACTCTGAGGACGACCTATATGAACACCTAGGCACACCAACCGGCTATCACTCCGCCCCCAGCGCTCAGAAGGTGATTGAGAAGATGACCGCCCAGCTCGACGCCCTCGACTCCTCGTTACTCGCTCCATGGCAGAAGGCCGACGCCATCAACACATTTGTTTTACCGTGTATTTCTTTTCATCTAAAAAATGGTGTTGTAGCTAAGAAACCACTTACAGCATTCGACAACAAGCTCAAGTCCGCCGCCAAGAAGTGGATGAATCTGCCTGAACGAGCCAGCCCAGAAGTCATCTATCTCTCCAATCAGATGGGTGGCTTAGGACTACAGAAAATTTCAGTACTGGCGGATGTCTCCCAACTTGTGCACGGCCTCCGACTACTCACCTCACCAGATGTCAAGGACTTCGCCGCAGCCTGCCTCCACGAGACGGTGACCAAACGACTCCGAAGGGCTATACGTAACGAACAAGAAATTAGCCAATATCTTAACGGTTCAATGGAAGGAGATTTCAGGCTTGAGTCCAGCGACATCACCAACATGTGGATCCGACTACGCAAAGCGACTCGAAGACTGAAGGCGAAGATGGACATCGAATGGAAATGGGAATCTGGCAAAATTAACCTTTTACTAAATAAAACCCAACTTCCAGCCACAACCGTCGAATACTCCCTTCGTTCTGCCGTCCGAGAGTTCTACCGCCAGAGCCTCATCTCCAAGCCGGATCAGGGAAAAGTTTACAGCCTTACGACCAGTTCAAACTGCTCGAACCACTTTCTGCAAACGGGTCAATTCACCCGTTTTGCAGACTGGAGATTCATCCATCGAGCACGTTTGGACTGTGTCCCCCTGAATGCGACTAAAAGATTTGGTAACGGTAACAAAAATTGCAGGCGATGTGGACACTCCTCCGAAACTCTTCCCCACGTGTTATGTCATTGCAAGCCCCATCTCGCGACGATCACCCGAAGACACAACGCCATCTTGGACCGACTCGTAAAGGCTGTTAAGATTCCTGAAACTTCACTAATGCGTATTAACCAACAAGTTCCAGGCATTAACTCCGACCTACGGCCCGACCTTGTCATCCAGGACCACCAAGCCAAGACGGTGACCATCATCGACGTAACAATGCCCTTCGAGAACCGAGTGGACGCCTTCATCAACTCCAGACAAGAGAAGCTTCGGAAGTACGACGACATCGCCAACCAACTCCGAGCCCTCAACTACGACGTCTACCTGGACGCATTTACGGTCGGCCCTCTTGGTGGATGGTGTTTAAATAATGACATTATACTTAGAAAACTCGGAGTCTCACTGAAGTACGGCCAACTCATGAAGAAACTGATGGTGACGGATGCGATCAAATGGTCACGGGACATCTACGTCGAGCACCTCACCGGAAATAAGCAATATGTTGATTGAGCAGAGGGAAGCCCTTACTTGTTGTCGTACATTTATTCTTACTGACTATATTTTTCAACTTTCTTAAAATTGTTGTCTCCTAGACCAATTTTTCAATATATGTTATTATGATTCATTTAACCTATCTGATTTTCCTATGCAAATACTTCTGACTGTATTTGTATTCATCAATTATGCCATCGGGCAACATATATTATTGAAATTTCAAAAGCATTATCTGAATAAACTTCCTCTGTTCTTATCGGCTTAATACGTTGATTTGAGCAGAGAAAGAACGTTGGTCGAGGCACAATGCCATATTCTCATACATTTTTGGACGAGCCTCTTCCCCTGGCAAATTCTAGGGGAAGGGGTTCGGAAATCGACGTCGAAGAGGGAAGTGAAAGAGAAGGTGAAAGAGAAAGAGAAGGTGAACGAGAAGGTGAAAGGAGAAGGGAAGGAGAAGCCGAGCAAGATGAGGACGACATCGCCACGCCACCTCGACCCACAACGCCGACCCGTCGACGCAGTTCGAGAAGCGGAACATCGCCCCGACCTGTGCCGCCGCCGCCGCCGCATGTGTTGCCGCCGCCGCCGCCGCCAGGGAAGGAATCGCCGCTAGAACTCGCTGACGATGACCAAGACAAAGCGTTGGATGAAGAGGAAGAAGAGTACGTGCTGGATGTGCCACTAGACGACCACTTCAGGTGCAAATGGTGTCAGATGCTCTACATTCGACATGGTGACCTGAAGAAGCATCTCAAGAAGAGCCACAATTTTGACAAAAACTTTTTTTGACATTTTGACTTTTTTTTTTGATTTTGACAATTTTGACAAAACCGATGCCGCGAATGCCAGATGCTCTTCAAGGACAAAAAGACCACCGAAGCCCACCAGAAACGGTCATGTGAAGAAGAAGAACAGCCACCTCCAAACGACTACTGCATCGAGACGGCAAATGCTGAGAACCTCGACTTGAAATGTCGACTTTGTCCCAACAAGGAAACGATCTACTCTGAAATGAAAGCCCTCCAGACACACCTACGGATGCATTTGGCCAAATTGGTCCTTGTATGTGTCAAGTGTCGAGGGCGATTCAAACACAAAAGGGACTTCAAGTCACATTTGAAGACGTGTGAAAAGCAAAAGAAGGCACTAGAGACGACCACTCCACCCGGGAAGGCAAGGCTCCGTGACGCGGAACGCAAAGCCGGATCACGCAAAGCCGGATCAAGGGAAGGTCTACACCGTCACCACGCTCTCCACTTCTTCCAACCACTTCATGCGTGACGGCTCCTTCACCCGCTTCGCTGACTGGCGCTTCCTTCACCGTGCCCGACTCGACTGCGTGCCACTCAACGGGACTCGACGCTTCGGTCCAGGCGACAGACGGTGCCGACGATGTGCTCATCCAAACGAAACTCTGCCCCATGTGCTGTGCCACTGCAACCCGCACATGGTTGCAATCACCCGCCGACACAATGCCATCGTCGACCGTCTCGTCAAAGCCCTCAAGCCGCCAGTCACAAGCCAAGTCCGACTCAACCAACACGTGCCCAACTTCGATGCGAAATTCCGGCCCGACATCTTGATCATCGACCCAACCCTCAAGACGGTGCAACTCATCGACGTCACGATGCCATTCGAGAACCGACCCGAAGCCTTCCAAGCCGCCCGCCAAGAAAAACAACGCAAGTACCAAACGATCGCCCAACACTTCGAAGCTCTCGGCTACTCGGTGATCCTCGACGCTTTCGTGGTCGGCCCGCTCGGTGGATGGGATCTCGCCAACGACGAACTCCTCAAGAAGCTTGGTGTTTCCTTCCGCTACGCACGTCTCATGAAGAAGCTGATGGTGTCGGATGCCGTGAAATGGAGCCGGGACATCTACATCGAACACATCACTGGAGCCCGCCAATACGACCCTTGAGTTCTTAGTCTTCTCTTCTTTCTTGCTTTCTTGTTGTCTTTCTCTTTTGTCTCCTCCTAGCCAAAATCATCCCTATCTTGCGATCAAATATCTGTGATAATGCATCTCACATATCTCTCATATCTAACTTTCATTCTGACTTTCATGTAGTCTTGTGTATTCCTATAGGTTCATAACATTTATTGCTTTGTGCTCTAATGTTCTATATTCTACTCAACATTTCTATCTGTGCATACCTCTTCTCATGGTTTCCTAATTCACTAGGCCCATCTACTATTCCTCATTCAACCCTTTCTGTGTTTGCATATACCCTATGTTTCCTTAAATGTGGGTTCATACATTTCCTGTATTTTAATCCGTTGTGATAGACCGGCTGGGGTTTTGTACCATGCCCATCATGCACTGAAATAAACTTAATCTGTTCTTATCGGCTTAATCTCCGGTACGAGTTCTATTGAACTCATCGAGATTAATCAATTTTTGGAACGGGTACGGTTTGTAGAAGCTTGCTTCTCGCCGTACAGCGTCGGCCCGCTAAGATCAATGTGTAGTATCTGTTCTTATCGGCTTAATCTCCGGTACGAGTTCTATTGAACTCATCGAGATTAATCAATTTTTGGAACGGGTACGGTTTGTAGAAGCTTGCTTCTCGCCGTACAGCGTCGGCCCGCTATTGCACTTACTGGCGGGATCGGCGCACACCCCCAGTGATGGGGGAACAAAATAAAGAACGAAAAACAAAGCGCAAAGCGACAGTCTTCCTTTATTTTATCGAAACCTACAAGCAAACCATCATCTTTACTCTACCGGCGAAAAGCAAAAAGCTTACGACACTCGGGATTCCCAAGCCGTCTCCGATCCAAGTACTAACCGAGCCCAACGTTGCTTAACTTGGCAGATCGGACGGGATGCCGTGTTTTCAACGTGGTATGGTCGTAAGCGAGTGCTGGGCGGTGAAAGACGGTTGAAATAGTTGAAAGGAAAGAAACGAAAGAAAGGAAAGAAAGGAAAGAAAGAAAGAAAGAAAGAAAGAGAGAGAAAGCTATCCTTTATCACCGAAGAGACGCGAGACGACGCGACTGTGTGCACCTTTTGTGTGTCTCGTAGGAAAAAGCGGCTACTGGCCTACGACCTCTACACATAGCGCGACAGAGATCTCCCACTTCGGTTTAATTACCCAAGTTTGAGGTTAGCATTAACCCCAAGACCTTGTAAAAGTGTCTTGATAAAATTTTGGAACGCATCCCCGTCAAGGGGATGCACAAAGGGAATGCGAAAGTTGAGAGTGAAGTGGAAAGGCTTTCGTGCTGTTCGTTTCATTTTGTCATCAAGTCGGTTCGTTCGATTCATTTTTAATCATTTACGGTAATCAATGAGTGGCGACGAAGCGCAGGGGTTTTTCTTCCCCTTCAAACTACCGTATAGTAGCCATTAATAGCCATTATACCGTACCTACATTTTTATACCGTACGTACATTGTTACCCAAAAAAAATGAGCGTTTTTTCGGCGCGAGGGCCACTGATTCACTTTCAGTGAATCAGTGGGTGCGAAACTCTTCCACTATATGGTGGAAAAATTTTGAAAAATAGGTCTTGTTGTAGTGGTGAAATTGAGTCGAAATTGATCAAAATTGAAATTCATCAAATGCGAAAACTCCAACAAGAATCATCGAAATACATTGATTACGAACTTTCAAACAATGCAGTGAATTTAAAGGATGTTCTTTAAAGGAAGTGCTGTTACTTTTCGTTTGAATAATTTATCAGAAGACGAAACACAGCGATTTGTAATTATGGGAAACAAGGGATGTGACGCTACAAAATTGACGTTGATGTTGCCTGATAGTCAAAATAAAAGCCAATCTCCGTACAACCATCAAATCACACATTCTTGCGGTATCGAAAGGGAATGACAACCATCAAATTGGTGAAATTGACGAAAAAAACACTCGACCACGCGCGTTCTTTGTGCGCGTCGCGACTCGGCCTCTTTCTGGGATCCCTGCCCAATAGATACCGCTCCCTTTCTCTCGTTCTGTATCGCTTCTGGCCTCTGGCTAAGATCAATGTGTAGTATCTGTTCTTATCGGCTTAATAGGCTTTTGGACTCGTAAATCTCGGAGATACTTCAGAGCAATCTGTCGGTCGAGTGGAAGACGAAACTCATTGAGCTGTGCGGAGCAGGGAAAAACGTTGATTGGAACCACTGGCTTCTGGCCTCTGGCTAAGATCAGGGTGGAGTATCTGTCCTTATCGGCTTAATACGTTGATTTGAGCAGAGAAAGAACGTTGATCGAAGCCTTTGGATGAATTTTGGTTTTAGCGTGATCTCGGTCCCCCACGCACCTGTGGGGGACCGAACACCTGAGGATATGCGATCCAATGAAGATAGATTAAAAGAAAGAACCCCCAACCCGGGAAGGCAAAGCCCCCAAGCGGAAGAGTGTGGGACAACGGCTAAAAGAAACAGCACGGAACCTGATTCCGAAAAGAGACCAAAGCCACCCACCCCGCAAAAAGAATATAGCCGAGCCGACCCCAGCGCAGCGCGTAAGACAACACAAGAAGAAGACGACTCCACGCCTCGCTCCAACTCATCAAGAAGAAGAAGAAGATCACCACCCGCCGCTCAAGATGAAGAACAAGAATCCGACGTGTCGCCCTCTCGTCGCCTCCGAGCCAACCGAGCTCCCCCTGGGTCCGCGCAGCCGCCATCGGCGCCGCATGTGTTGCCGCCGCTCTCGCCGCCGCCGCCAGGAACAGGACAACCGGGAACGCTCATCGCTTCTGGCCTCTGGCTAAGATCAATGTGTAGTATCTGTTCTTATCGGCTTAATAAGTTTATCGCTTGTTAACGTCACGCACCGGTGTATACTGGGTAAGGCTGGAACAGTACAATACAAAATGGCCTCAACCGCCACCACCAATGGCCGCAAATGGAGCTCCACATCAACGGGAATGGACGGACAAGTTTAATAGGGTTACTAATCCTCAAGATCTAGACACCCTGCTCGAACAGCTCGTGGAAGAGGCGAAGAAGACAACAAAGATGGGAGACGCGCCGCCGAAGAGCCCACGCCCAGTCCAGCCAAGAAGACAGCCGCCACCACCACCAAGAAGAGGACCACCACGTTACGACCCAAAGGCCGCCTCAAGGATACAGAAGATGTACAGGAAGTGTCGCCCACGGGCATTCAGAGAAGTTGTTGAGGCAGGTTCACCATTTTGCCAAATTCCAGCAAACGACCTCCACCGGCATTTCAGCGACGTGTTTGGACCGTCCCCACTAGTGGATCCGACCATTCCCGACTTCGTGCCAGAGCAAGAGGACAACCTAACCGGTGATGTTAACCCGTTTAACGAAATCTTTACAGCTCCGGAGGTTTGGTCTCGTCTCTCCCGATGCTCCAACACCGCGCCTGGTCCGGACCTCCTTCGCTACGCCGTGTGGAAGAAGTACGACAACGGTGCACACATCCTTGCCTCGCTCTTCAACGCTTGTCACCGACTACATCACGTGCCAGCGAAATGGAATCAATCCTCGACGGTGCTGCTCCACAAGAAGGGCGACAAAAGAGAAGTTAACAACTGGAGACCTATCTCCATGTCCAACACTATTTCAAAGGTTTACACTTCAACTTTAGCAAATCGTCTTGGGAAGTGGGCAAGCCGCCATGGACGTATCTCCAAATCGCAGAAGGGCTTCGTGGCAGCCGACGGATGTGCGGAACACAACTTCGTTCTCCAATCGACCATCGTGGACGCGCGACGGAACCGAAAACAAGTTTCAATGGCATGGCTTGACTTAACAAATGCCTTTGGTAGTGTTCCCCATCAATCCATTTTCAGTGCCCTCAAGTACGCCGGACTCAACAACACTGCCATCGAGGTCATCCGCCGTCTCTACGCCAACTGCTCCACAACCATCCGAAGCTCCACTGGTCCGACCAACGACATCCCAATTCAGGCAGGAGTAAAGCAGGGTTGCCCTTTGTCACCCATTATCTTTAATTTAACACTTGAGCCTCTTCTCCGAGCCATCTCCCAAGTCAACAACGGATACAAGATGCATGGACGAAATGTGGATGTGCTAGCCTACGCGGACGACCTTGCGGTAATCACAGGTACCCCAACCCAACTTCAGAAAACACTCGATGTCGTCTCCTCGGCAGCTGACTGGTTAGGGCTGAAGTTCAACTCAAAGAAGTGCGCCAGCCTCTGCATCGATGGGAAGAAGAAACAAGCGCTCAACAACCGACTACGAGTACAAGGGGAGTTTATAGCCGTCCACTCTGAGGACGACCTATATGAACACCTAGGCACACCAACCGGCTATCACTCCGCCCCCAGCGCTCAGAAGGTGATTGAGAAGATGACCGCCCAGCTCGACGCCCTCGACTCCTCGTTACTCGCTCCATGGCAGAAGGCCGACGCCATCAACACCTTTGTTTTACCGTGTATCTCTTTTCATCTAAAAAATGGTGTTGTAGCAAAAAAGCCACTTACAGCATTCGACAACAAGCTCAAGGCCGTCGCCAAGAAATGGATGAATCTGCCGGAACGCGCCAGTCCAGAAGTCCTCTACCTCTCCAGTCAGATGGGTGGTTTAGGTCTACAGAAAATTTCAGTTCTCGCGGATGTCTCCAAGCTTGTGCACGGCCTCCGACTACTCACCTCACCAGATGTCAAGGACTTCGCCGCAGCCTGCCTCCACGAGACGGTGACCAAACGACTTCGGAGGGCGATACGTAACGAACAAGAAATTACTCAGTATCTGAACGGTTCAATGGAAGGAGATTTCAGGCTTGAGTCCAGCGACATCACCAACATGTGGATCCGACTACGCAAAGCGACTCGAAGACTGAAGGCGAAGATGGACATCGAATGGAAATGGGAATCCGGCAAAATTAACCTTTTACTAAATAAAACCCAACTTCCAGCCACAACCGTCGAATACTCCCTTCGTTCTGCCGTCCGAGAGTTCTACCGACAGAGCCTCATCTCCAAGCCGGATCAGGGAAAAGTTTACAGCCTTACGACCAGTTCAAACTGCTCGAACCACTTTCTGCAAACGGGTCAATTCACCCGTTTTGCAGACTGGAGATTCATCCATCGAGCACGTTTGGACTGTGTCCCCCTGAATGCCACTAAAAGATTTGGTAATGGTAACAAAAATTGCAGGCGATGTGGACACTCCTCCGAAACTCTTCCCCACGTATTGTGCCATTGCAAGCCCCATCTCGCGACGATCACCCGAAGACACAACGCCATCTTGGACCGACTCGTAAAGGCTGTTAAGATTCCTGAAACTTCATTAATGCGTATTAACCAACAAGTTCCAGGCATTAACTCCGACCTACGGCCCGACCTTGTCATCCAGGACCACCAAGCCAAGACGGTGACCATCATCGACGTAACAATGCCCTTCGAGAACCGAGTGGACGCCTTCATCAACTCCAGACAAGAGAAGCTTCGGAAGTACGACGACATCGCCAACCAACTCCGAGCCCTCAACTACGACGTCTATCTGGATGCTTTTACGGTCGGCCCCCTTGGTGGATGGTGTTTAACTAACGATGTAATACTTAGAAAACTCGGCGTCTCACTGCGATATGGTCAACTCATGAAAAAACTGATGGTCTCCGATGCAATCAAATGGTCGCGCGACATATACGTGGAACATCTGACAGGAAATAAGCAATATGTTGATTAAACAGAGAGAAGTTCTTACTTGTTGTCCTACACTCATTATTATTTCAAATTGTCATTTTTCTCAAAAATTGTTATATCTTAAAACAATTTTCTATATATTCTATTGTGATTTATTGACCCTATCGCTTCACTATATGCAAGTACCTCTATTTGTATTTGTATTCATCAATTCTAGTGCCATCGGGCATCATATATTATTTGAAATTTTACAACATTCACTGAATAAAACTTCCTCTGTTCTTATCGGCTTAATAAGTTTATCGCTTGTTAACGTCACGCACCGGTGTATACTGGGTAAGGCTGGAACAGTACAATACAGAGATTGGAACTATGAGAACCACGAGGCGTCTACATCGACCACAAGGGGAAGCCTCCCTCGCCGCCTCTTCCGTCGCCCCCTCCACGCTTAGACAGCCACAGTCTATAAAAGCCGTCGATTCCCCTGTGACGTTAACTAGCTCGGAAGACGGGGGGGGCTGTATTTTTAGCCCCAGCTCCTGCGATCAAAAGCGGTTGAGCTACCCCGTCACGCCGGATGTTAACTCCAGGGACGACGAAGAAGACCTTATCGGCTTGAGTGGGTTTCTTGTTAAGGCAGCATTGCCGAGACAACCCCACTTAATGCCGGGCGAGACGGACGGAGACCCGACTACACGACTACAAGTGCCCGGACGCGATGCCAACTCTTCCCAAGACTACCCAAACGACGTGCCAATCGACCTTATCGGCTTGGATGGTGTCATTGCTGAGGCAGCATTGCCGAGGCAAACCCATTCAATGCCGGGCGACTACCCACCCGAGCCCCGGTGCGATGCCATCTCGTCCCAAGTCTCTTCACACTCCTCACGGCATCCCACCAAGGACACCACCGAAGACGTCGGAATGGCGGATCCAGGGAGGTTTAACCTAAATCAAACCTTAACCAAATACTTTCTGGATATGCCCCTCGACGAGCGACTGAAGTGCAAATGGTGCGAAGGAATCTACATCCGGCAGGGGGACCTCAAGAAGCACCTCGGGAGCAAGCACGGCTGGAAGGATGAGTTTGTCTTTAGGTGCAAGAGCTGCGCTATGGAGTTCGACACCAAGAAGAAGGCGGACGACCACCTGAAGAGAGCATGCGAAGAGGACGGGTTCCCCTTACTTTTCAATAATTACATAGTCAAGCTAGAATGTGTGGAAGCCCTAGATTTAAAATGTCGGTTATGTCCTCCAACCAAAGCCAAATTTACGGCAATGAAAAGTTTACAGACGCACCTACGCATACACGTCGCCAAGCTCGTCCTAGAATGCGCCCGATGCCAAGTCCACTACAATTCAAAAAGGGATTTCACTCTACACGCCCCCGGCTGCAAGAAGAGGTCGACCGGAATGGCCAGAATAACACCACGAAAGAGGAGAGGTCAGTTGGAGGGTGCTAATGAGACAATTGAGGAGATCGGATCACCGCACACCGGACCAACCGGCCAACTCCGCGTGCCACCTCCACCCACCAAGAAGAAGGCAACAACAACACGCAAAAGGAACGGTCAGCAAAAGTTTTCCCATGAGAGTACTGAAGAAAGTTCTGATGAAATTCTAATTGAGGAAGTGGTTGCGATCGGATCCCCAGTCACCGGACCTGCTGCAGCTCGCTCACTACACACCACGCCTCCACCAAGCCCACCAGATCAGCTCAACAACACCTTCACCATCCACCGGACCCCGCCCAGAAGTCCTCCAATGCCTCAACCGCCACCACCAATGGCCGCAAATGGAGCGCTACATCAACGGGAATGGACGGCCAAGTTTAACACAGTCACTAATGCTCAAGGCCTAGATCAGCTGCTCGATGAGCTCCTGGAAGATGCCAAGACGACTACGAAAATGGGTGACGCGCCGCCGAAGAGCCCACGCCCAACCCAGCCAAGAAGACAACCGCCGCCACCACCAAGAAGAGGACCGCCACGTTACGATCCAAAGGCTGCATCGAGGATCCAGAAACTCTACAGGAAGTGCCGCCCACGGGCATTCAGAGAAGTTGTTGAGGCAGGTTCACCATTCTGTCAAATTCCAGCAAACGACCTCCACCGACATTTCAGCGACGTGTTTGGACCGTCCCCACCCGTGGACCCGACGACTCCCGACTTCGTGCCAGAGCAAGAGGACAACCTAGCCGGTGATGTTAACCCGTTTAACGAAATCTTTACAGCTCCGGAGGTTTGGTCTCGTCTCTCCCGATGCTCCAACACCGCACCTGGCCCGGATCTCCTTCGTTACGCCGTTTGGAAGAGGTTCGACAATGGCTCACACATCCTCGCCTCGCTCTTCAACGCTTGCCATCGACTCCAACACGCCCCAGCGAAATGGAACCAATCTTCGACGGTGCTGCTCCACAAGAAGGGCGACAAAAGAGAAGTTAACAACTGGAGACCTATCTCCATGTCTAATACTATTTCTAAGGTGTACGCTTCTGTTTTAGCAAACCGTCTCGGGAAGTGGGCAAGCCGCAATGGACGCATCTCCAAATCACAGAAGGGATTCGTGGCAGCTGATGGATGTGCCGAGCACAACTTCGTTCTCCAATCTACCATCGTGGACGCTCGACGCAACCGGAAACAAGTTTCTATGGCATGGCTAGATTTAACAAACGCATTTGGTAGTGTCCCACATCAATCCATTTTCAGTGCCCTCAAATACGCCGGACTCAACAACACCGCCATCGAGGTCGTCCGTCGTCTCTATGCCAACTGCTCAACCACCATCCGAAGCACCACTGGTCCAACCAACGACATCCCAATCCAGGCAGGAGTAAAGCAGGGTTGCCCTTTGTCACCCATTATCTTTAATTTAACACTTGAGCCCCTTCTCCGAGCCATTTCCCAAACCAACACCGGATACAAGATGCATGGACGAAATGTGGATGTGCTGGCCTACGCGGACGACCTTGCGGTAATCACAGGTACCCCAATCCAACTTCAGAAAACACTTGATGTCGTGTCCTCGGCAGCCGACTGGTTGGGCCTGAAGTTCAACTCCAAGAAGTGCGCCAGCCTCTGCATCGATGGGAAGAAGAAGAAAGCACTCAACAACCAACTACGAGTACAAGGGGAGTTTATAGCCGTCCACTCTGAGGACGATCTATATGAACACCTAGGCACACCAACCGGCTATCACTCCGCCCCCAGCGCTCAGAAGGTGATTGAGAAGATGACCGCCCAGCTCGACGCCCTCGACTCCTCGTTGCTCGCTCCATGGCAGAAGGCCGACGCCATCAACACATTTGTTCTACCGTGTATTTCTTTTCATCTAAAAAATGGTGTTGTAGCAAAGAAACCACTTACAGCATTCGACAATAAGCTCAAGGCCATCGCCAAGAAGTGGATGAACCTGCCGGAACGAGCCAGCCCAGAAGTCCTCTACCTCTCCAGTCAGATGGGTGGTTTAGGTCTACAGAAAATTTCAGTTCTCGCGGACGTCTCCAAACTTGTGCACGGCCTCCGACTACTCACCTCACCAGATGTCAAGGATTTCGCCGCAGCCTGCCTCCACGAGACGGTGACCAAACGACTTCGAAGGGCGATCCGTAACGAACAAGAAATTAGCGACTACTTGAACGGTTCAATGAAAGGAGATTTCAGGCTCGAGTCCAGCGACATCACCAACATGTGGATCCGACTACGCAAAGCGACTCGAAGACTGAAGGCGAAGATGGACATCGAATGGAAATGGGAATCTGGCAAAATTAACCTTTTACTAAATAAAACCCAACTTCCAGCCCCAACCGTCGAATACTCCCTTCGTTGTGCCGTCCGAGAGTTCAACCGCCAGAGCCTCATCTCCAAGCCGGATCAGGGCAAAGTTTATAGTCTTACGACCAGTTCAAACTGCTCGAACCACTTTCTGCAAACGGGTCAATTCACCCGTTTTGCAGACTGGAGATTTATCCATCGAGCACGTTTGGACTGTGTCCCCCTGAATGCCACTAAGAGATTTGGTAATGGAAATAAAAGTTGCAGGCGATGTGGACACGCGTCCGAAACTCTTCCCCACGTGCTAGGCCATTGCAAACCTCACCTCGCGACGATCACCCGACGACACAACGCCATCTTGGACCGACTCGTGAAAGCCGTTAAATGCCCTGAAACTTCAGTAATTCGAATTAACCAGCAAGTTCCAGGCGTTAACTCCACCCTACGGCCCGACCTCGTAATCCAGGATGACCAAGCCAAGACGGTGACCATCATAGACGTGACGATGCCCTTCGAGAACCGAGTGGACGCCTTCATCGCCTCCCGACAAGAGAAACTCCGGAAGTACGACGACATCTCCAACCAGCTCCGTGCCCTCAACTACGACGTCGATCTGGACGCTTTTACGGTCGGCCCTCTTGGTGGATGGTGTTTAAATAATGACATTATACTTAGAAAACTCGGAGTCTCACTGAAGTACGGCCAACTCATGAAGAAACTGATGGTGACGGATGCGATCAAATGGTCACGGGACATCTACGTCGAGCACCTCACCGGAAATAAGCAATATGTTGATTGAGCAGAGGGAAGCCCTTACTTGTTGTCGTACATTTATTCTTACTGACTATATTTTTCAACTTTCTTAAAATTGTTGTCTCCTAGACCAATTTTTCAATATATGCTATTATGATTCATTTAACCTATCTGATTTTCCTATGCAAATACTTCTGACTGTATTTGTATTCATCAATTATGCCATCGGGCAACATATATTATTGAAATTTCAAAAGCATTATCTGAATAAACTTCCTCTGTTCTTATCGGCTTAATAGGCTTTTGGACTCGTAAATCTCGGAGATACTTCAGAGCAATCTGTCGGTCGAGTGGAAGACGAAAGCCCATAGTTTTGGACTCATCAGTCTCGGAGATACTTCAGAGCAATCTGTCGGTCGAGCGGAGGACGAAACTCATTGAGCTGTGCAGAGCAGGGAAAAACGTTGATTGGAACCACTGGCCCTCGTCACTCCACTCTTCACGCCGCCGCCGTTTGATGGTGAAGAATCTGCTCTTCTTATCGACTCAATGAGTGACCTTGTTGAGGCAGCATTGCCGAGACAAACCTCATTGATGTCGGGCAAACTCGTCGTTCTCGTCTCGTCGCCAAAGTTGCTGCCCAGAAAGGATGCTGATGGATGCTACCAAGACGTCGATGGTGTGCCGCCGCTTTATGCCTTCCCATGCCGCCGCCTGAAGACGTCCAGCCCCTCGTATCACACCCTGCCTGCCCAGACGGTGAAGAAAGGCGTCCGAGACCCGATCGGCCCCCTGCGATCTCGATGATGGTGCCGCCGCTTTATGCCTCAACCCTAGGCGCCATCTGACAGTGATCAGGCCCGAGGACTCCGCCCAATCTTTCGCTCAACGACGGTGAAGAAGCGTTCGACTGCCCCAAGACTACAAGAAGACAGACGGTGAAGAAGATGTCGACTACTCATCCTGATGGTGTGTGCCGCCGCTTCATGCCTCAACCCTAGGCCGCCTGTGGATGCCAGAAGTCGACAATGCCTTCCTCTACCTCAACGACGGTGAAGAAGAGAGCCTCCACTCCAAAGAAACGATCATTCATCATTCATCTTTCCGGTTCGTGATGTCTTATTTTGCAACATCTTGATTTTTGCAATCAAATGTTTCTTCTTATATCTGGATGTTTTCATCTTTTCGATGTTTCATCTTTCCATTTCATTGACCCACCCTTTTATATGCCGCCTCAAATTTTCTGTGTGTTGCATCCTCTCATTTTCTCAAGTTTGACCCGTAATTGTCATACACCGGCCGGGGTGCATACCGAGCCCATCATTCGCTGAATAAACTTAATCTGTTCTTATCGGCTTAATCTCCGGTACGAGTTCTATTGAACTCATCGAGATTAATCAATTTTTGGAACGGGTACGGTTTGTAGAAGCTTGCTTCTCGCCGTACAGCGTCGGCCCGCTATTGCACTTACTGGCGGGATCGGCGCACACCCCCAGTGATGGGGGAACAAAATAAAGAACGAAAAACAAAGCGCAAAGCGACAGTCTTCCTTTATTTTATCGAAACCTACAAGCAAACCATCATCTTTACTCTACCGGCGAAAAGCAAAAAGCTTACGACACTCGGGATTCCCAAGCCGTCTCCGATCCAAGTACTAACCGAGCCCAACGTTGCTTAACTTGGCAGATCGGACGGGATGCCGTGTTTTCAACGTGGTATGGTCGTAAGCGAGTGCTGGGCGGTGAAAGACGGTTGAAATAGTTGAAAGGAAAGAAACGAAAGAAAGGAAAGAAAGGAAAGAAAGAAAGAAAGAAAGAAAGAGAGAGAAAGCTATCCTTTATCACCGAAGAGACGCGAGACGACGCGACTGTGTGCACCTTTTGTGTGTCTCGTAGGAAAAAGCGGCTACTGGCCTACGACCTCTACACATAGCGCGACAGAGATCTCCCACTTCGGTTTAATTACCCAAGTTTGAGGTTAGCATTAACCCCAAGACCTTGTCAAAGTGTCTTGATAAAATTTTGGAACGCATCCCCGTCAAGGGGATGCACAAAGGGAATGCGAAAGTTGAGAGTGAAGTGGAAAGGCTTTCGTGAAGTGAAGTGAAGAAGAAGACCTGCCAAGCAGACGGTGAAAAAGCCCCCTCTCGACCACCTCCGCGTGCTCAAGGCCAACCCAACCGCCGAAAGCCGCCTCAGAGACCAACCTACGACCCGAAAGACGCCGCGAGGATACAGAAGCTCTATCGATCTTCTCGTCCACGCGCCTTTCGGGAAGTGGTCGACGCTGATTCACCGTTTTGCGCCATCGACAAAGCTACACTCCATCAACACTTCACACAAGTCTTCGGCCCATCACTTCCACTCGTAGGACCAATGCCAGCCCTGGTGCCGCCACAAGTCACGCCAATCCCAGCCGACGAGGCCGACCCGTTCGCCACCGACTTCACCCCTGAAGAAGTGTGGAAACGCCTCGTCCGCTGCTCCAACACGGCTCCCGGCCCAGATGGCATTCGCTACGTGTCCTGGAAGAAGTTCGACATCGGTGCTCACATCCTCTCAACGCTCTTCAACACCATCCACCGACTTCGATGTGTACCGGCCACCTGGAACGAATCTGCGACGATCCTCATCCACAAGAAAGGAGACAAGACGGACGTTGGCAACTGGAGGCCCATCACCCTCTCCAACACGATTGCCAAGACCTACGCCTCATGCCTCTCCGCCCGTCTTGGATCCTGGGCAGCCCGCCACCAACGTGTCTCATCGTCGCAGAAAGGCTTCATGGCGGTCGACGGATGCGCCGAGCACAACTTCACACTCCAGACGGTGATCAATGACGCCCGAAGGACTCGCCAAACCGTAGCCATCTCGTGGCTGGACCTCACCAATGCCTTCGGCTCCGTCCCACACGAGATGCTCTTCGAGTCACTGAAGTTTGCTGGCCTCCACGACAACTCCATCGAGACGGTGAAGCGACTCTACTCCAACGCCTCCACCACGATCAGGAGCTCCGACGGACCAACCGATGCCATCCGAATCCAAGCCGGGGTGAAACAAGGGTGCCCACTCAGCCCCATTGTCTTCAACCTGGCCCTCGAACCGATGCTCCGTGCCCTACACGACCAACAGTATGGATACCAACTCAACGGACAACACATCGACGTACTCGCCTACGCCGATGACATCGCCCTCGTCGCCAAGAGCTCGGTTCGCCTCCATGACATGCTCGATGTGGTCACCACCGTCGCCTCCTGGTCTGGACTCGCCTTCAACGCCAAGAAGTGTGCTTCACTCGTCATCGATGGTCGCCAACACGCCGCTCTTCCCGTTCCATTCAACATCCAAGCCAAGCCAATGGTCATGCTCAAAGAAGACGACACCTACGAACACCTCGGAGTGCCCACCGGCTACCACCGCGCCCCATCAGCCGAAGCTGCCTTGCAGAAGATGACAAACCACGTCGAGTCAATCGACAAATCTCTTCTTGCACCGTGGCAGAAAGCTGATGCGGTCAACACGTTCGTACTCCCATGCCTCTCCTTCCATCTGAAGAACGGTGTCGTCCCAAAGGAGCCTCTGACCGAATTCGACAACAAGCTGAAGGCTCTCGGCAAGAAGTGGCTCAATCTCCCGTCACGTGGCAGTCCGGAAGTGGTCTACCTCTCCAACCAGATGGGTGGACTCGGCTTCCTTCAAATGAACCCGCTCGCTGATGTGTTCCAACTCGTCCACGCCCTCCGCCTGCTCTCCACGGCCAACATGCAGCCCATCGCCTATCCACAGCTCCGAGACGTGGTCAAGAAGAAGCTCCGTCGTGCCGCCTCCAACGAAGAACTTGCCGACTACCTCAATGGCCGACTCGATGGAGACTTTGCCCGAGCTTCTTCCGACCTCTCTTCGATGTGGTCTCGTCTCCGAGTGGCTACCCGTAGCCTCCACAAGTTCATGGCTGTGCAATGGGTGTGGCTCGTCGACCAACTCACGCTCCAATTGAACGGCTCCAACATCCCACCACGAACCGTCGAAACGACTCTCCGAAGTGCCATCCGCGACTACCATCTCCGCCAACTTCTCGCAAAGCCGGATCAAGGGAAGGTCTACACCGTCACCACGCTCTCCACTTCTTCCAACCACTTCATGCGTGACGGCTCCTTCACCCGCTTCGCTGACTGGCGCTTCCTTCACCGTGCCCGACTCGACTGCGTGCCTCTCAACGGGACTCGACGCTTCGGTACAGGCGACAGACGGTGCCGACGATGTGCTCATCCAAACGAAACTCTGCCCCATGTGCTGTGCCACTGCAACCCGCACATGGTTGCAATCACCCGCCGACACAATGCCATCGTCGACCGTCTCGTCAAAGCCCTCAAGCCGCCAGTCACAAGCCAAGTCCGACTCAACCAACACGTGCCCAACTTCGATGCGAAATTCCGGCCCGACATCCTGATCATCGACTCAACCCTCAAGACGGTGCAACTCATCGACGTCACGATGCCATTCGAGAACCGACCCGAAGCCTTCCTAGCTGCCCGCCAAGAAAAACAACGCAAGTACCAAACGATCGCCCAGCACTTCGAAGCTCTCGGCTACTCGGTGATCCTCGACGCTTTCGTGGTCGGCCCGCTCGGTGGATGGGATCTCGCCAACGACGAACTCCTCAAGAAGCTTGGTGTCTCCTTCCGCTACGCACGTCTCATGAAGAAGCTGATGGTGTCGGATGCCGTGAAATGGAGCCGGGACATCTACGTCGAACACATCACTGGAACCCGCCAATACGACCCCTGAGTTCTTAGTCTTCTCTTCTTTCTTGCTTTCTTGTTGTCTTTCTCTTTTGTCTCCTCCTAGCCAAAATCATCCCTATCTTACCTTGCGATCAAATATCTGTGATAATGCATCTCACATATCTCTCATATCTAACTTTCGTTCTGACTTTCATTTAGTCTTGTGTTTTCCTATAGGTTCATAACATTTATTGCTTTGTGCTCTAATGTTCTATATTCTACTCAACATTTCTATCTGTGCATACCTCTTCTCATGGTTTCCTAATTCACTAGGCCCATCTACTATTCCTCATTCAACCCTTTCTGTGTTTGCATATACCCTATGTTTTCTTAAATGTGGGTTCATACATTTCCTGTATTTTAATCCGTTGTGATAGACCGGCTGGGGTTTTGTACCATGCCCATCATGCACTGAAATAAACTTAATCTGTTCTTATCGGCTTAATCTCCGGTACGAGTTCTATTGAACTCATCGAGATTAATCAATTTTTGGAACGGGTACGGTTTGTAGAAGCTTGCTTCTCGCCGTACAGCGTCGGCCCGCTATTGCACTTACTGGCGGGATCGGCGCACACCCCCCAGTGATGGGGAACAAAATAAAGAACGAAAAACAAAGCGCAAAGCGACAGTCTTCCTTTATTTTATCGAAACCTACAAGCAAACCATCATCTTTACTCTACCGGCGAAAAGCAAAAAGCTTACGACACTCGGGATTCCCAAGCCGTCTCCGATCCAAGTACTAACCGAGCCCAACGTTGCTTAACTTGGCAGATCGGACGGGATGCCGTGTTTTCAACGTGGTATGGTCGTAAGCGAGTGCTGGGCGGTGAAAGACGGTTGAAATAGTTGAAAGGAAAGAAACGAAAGAAAGGAAAGAAAGGAAAGAAAGAAAGAAAGAAAGAAAGAGAGAGAAAGCTATCCTTTATCACCGAAGAGACGCGAGACGACGCGACTGTGTGCACCTTTTGTGTGTCTCGTAGGAAAAAGCGGCTACTGGCCTACGACCTCTACACATAGCGCGACAGAGATCTCCCACTTCGGTTTAATTACCCAAGTTTGAGGTTAGCATTAACCCCAAGACCTTGTAAAAGTGTCTTGATAAAATTTTGGAACGCATCCCCGTCAAGGGGATGCACAAAGGGAATGCGAAAGTTGAGAGTGAAGTGGAAAGGCTTTCGTGCTGTTCGTTTCATTTTGTCATCAAGTCGGTTCGTTCGATTCATTTTTAATCATTTACGGTAATCAATGAGTGGCGACGAAGCGCAGGGGTTTTTCTTCCCCTTCAAACTACCGTATAGTAGCCATTAATAGCCATTATACCGTACCTACATTTTTATACCGTACGTACATTGTTACCCAAAAAAAATGAGCGTTTTTTCGGCGCGGGGGCCACTGATTCACTTTCAGTGAATCAGTGGGTGCGAAACTCTTCCACTATATGGTGGAAAAAATTTTGAAAAATAGGTCTTGTTGTAGTGGTGAAATTGAGTCGAAATTGATCAAAATTGAAATTCATCAAATGCGAAAACTCCAACAAGAATCATCGAAATACATTGATTACGAACTTTCAAACAATGCAGTGAATTTAAAGGATGTTCTTTAAAGGAAGTGCTGTTACTTTTCGTTTGAATAATTTATCAGAAGACGAAACACAGCGATTTGTAATTATGGGAAACAAGGGATGTGACGCTACAAAATTGACGTTGATGTTGCCTGATAGTCAAAATAAAAGCCAATCTCCGTACAACCATCAAATCACACATTCTTGCGGTATCGAAAGGGAATGACAACCATCAAATTGGTGAAATTGACGAAAAAAACACTCGACCACGCGCGTTCTTTGTGCGCGTCGCGACTCGGCCTCTTTCTGGGATCCCTGCCCAATAGATACCGCTCCCTTTCTCTCGTTCTGTATCGCTTCTGGCCTCTGGCTAAGATCAATGTGTAGTATCTGTTCTTATCGGCTTAATAAGTTTATCGCTTGTTAACGTCACGCACCGGTGTATACTGGGTAAGGCTGGAACAGTACAATACAGAGATTGGAACTATGAGAACCACGAGGCGTCTACATCGACTACAAGGGGAAGCCTCCCTCGTCGCCTCTTCCGCCGCCGCCTCCACGGACAGACAGCCACAGTCTATAAAAGCCGTCAATTCCCCTACGACGTTAAACAGCTCGGAAGACGGGGGGGGCTTTATTTTTAGCCCCAGCTCCTGCGATCAAAAGCGGTTGAGCTACCCCGTCACGCCGAATGTTAACTCCAGGGACGACGACGAAGACGACCTTATCGGCTTAAATGGGTTTCTTGTTAAGGCAGCATTGCCGAGACAATCCCATTTAATGTCGGGCGCGAGCGACGACGACGGAGACCACCGACTACCGACACGACTATCTGAGCCCCGACGCGATGCCAAGGACGACTACTCACACGAGCCCCGACACGATGCCCCGACACGATCAAAAGCCTCCTCTTCTCTCGCCACCTCGTTACGCACCTCCGGGCATCCCGCCGAGGACACCACCGAAGACGTTGGAATGGCAGATCCAGGGAGGTTTAACTTAACCCAAACCTTATCTAAATACTTTCTGGATATGCCGCTCGACGAACGTCTCAAGTGCAAATGGTGTGAAGGCATCTACATCCGGCAGGGGGACCTCAAGAAGCACCTCGGCAACAAGCACGGCTGGAAGGATGAGTTTGTGTTTAGGTGCAAGAGCTGTGGTCTGGAGTTCGACACAAAGAAAAAGGCGGACGAACACCTGAGGAAATCATGCGACGAGGATGGGTTCCCTCTGCTTTTTAACGACTACATAGTCAAGATAGAAAATATAGAAAGTATTGAAAGCATAGATCTCAGGTGTCGCCTATGTGTCGCTCCAGCCGCAGCCAAACTTAAATCAATTAAAAGCTTACAGGCGCACCTCCGCATACACGTCGCCAAGCTCGTCTTCGAATGCACTCGATGTCTGGCCCACTTCCACGGCAAGAGGGATTTCAACCCACACCTCCCCAGCTGCAAGAAGAAGGGAACAACACAACGGAGAGGTCAGTTGGAGGCGAATAATGACTCAATTGAGATCGGATCGCCACCGGATGCCCACCCACCTCCACCCGGCTACAAAAAGAAGGCAACACGCAAAAGGAACGGTCAGAGGCCAGAGTTTTCTCATGAGACTACTAAAGAAATCCCTAATGAAACTCTAATTGAGGAAATCATCGGTTCCCCAGTCACCGGACCTGCCGCAGCTCGCCAACTACACGCCACGCCTCCACCCAGCCCACCACCAGCCGAGCTGAACAACACCTTCACGATTCACCACCGGACCCCGCTCAGGAGCCCTCCAATGCCTCAACCGCCACCACCAATGGCCGCAAATGGAGCTCCACATCAACGGGAATGGACGGACAAGTTTAATAGGGTTACTAATCCTCAAGATCTAGACACCCTGCTCGAACAGCTCGTGGAAGAGGCGAAGAAGACAACAAAGATGGGAGACGCGCCGCCGAAGAGTCCACGCCCAGCCCAGCCAAGAAGACAGCCGCCGCCAACAAGAAGAGGACCACCACGCTACGATCCAAGGGCTGCATCGAGGATCCAGAAGCTCTACAGGAAGTGTCGCCCACGGGCATTCAGAGAAGTTGTTGAGGCAGGTTCACCATTCTGTCAAATTCCAGCAAACGACCTCCACCGGCATTTCAGCGACGTGTTTGGACCATCCCCACTAGTGGATCCGACGATCCCCGACTTCGTGCCAGAGCAAGAGGACAACTTGGCCGGTGATATTGACCCATTTAACGAAATCTTTACAGCTCCGGAGGTTTGGTCTCGTCTCTCCCGATGCTCCAACACCGCGCCTGGTCCGGACCTCCTTCGCTACGCCGTGTGGAAGAAGTACGACAACGGTGCACACATCCTTGCCTCGCTCTTCAACGCTTGTCACCGACTACATCACGTGCCAGCGAAATGGAATCAATCCTCGACGGTGCTGCTCCACAAGAAGGGCGACAAAAGAGAAGTTAACAACTGGAGACCTATCTCCATGTCCAACACTATTTCAAAGGTTTACACTTCAACTTTAGCAAATCGTCTTGGGAAGTGGGCAAGCCGCCATGGACGTATCTCCAAATCGCAGAAGGGCTTCGTGGCAGCCGACGGATGTGCGGAACACAACTTCGTTCTCCAATCGACCATCGTGGACGCGCGACGGAACCGAAAACAAGTTTCAATGGCATGGCTTGACCTAACAAATGCCTTTGGTAGTGTTCCCCATCAATCCATTTTCAGTGCCCTAAAGTACGCCGGACTCAACGACACTGCCATCGAGGTCATCCGCCGTCTCTACGCCAACTGCTCCACAACCATCCGAAGCTCCACTGGTCCGACCAACGACATCCCAATTCAGGCAGGAGTAAAGCAGGGTTGCCCTTTGTCACCCATTATCTTTAATTTAACACTTGAGCCTCTTCTCCGAGCCATCTCCCAAGTCAACAACGGATACAAGATGCATGGACGAAATGTGGATGTGCTAGCCTACGCGGACGACCTTGCGGTAATCACAGGTACCCCAACCCAACTTCAGAAAACACTCGATGTCGTCTCCTCGGCAGCTGACTGGTTAGGGCTGAAGTTCAACTCGAAGAAGTGCGCCAGCCTCTGCATCGATGGGAAGAAGAAACAAGCGCTCAACAACCGACTACGAGTACAAGGGGAGTTTATAGCCGTCCACTCTGAGGACGACCTATATGAACACCTAGGCACACCAACCGGCTATCACTCCGCCCCCAGCGCTCAGAAGGTGATTGAGAAGATGACCGCCCAGCTCGACGCCCTCGACTCCTCGTTACTCGCTCCATGGCAGAAGGCCGACGCCATCAACACCTTTGTTTTACCGTGTATCTCTTTTCATCTAAAAAATGGTGTTGTAGCAAAAAAGCCACTTACAGCATTCGACAACAAGCTCAAGGCCGTCGCCAAGAAATGGATGAATCTGCCGGAACGCGCCAGTCCAGAAGTCCTCTACCTCTCCAGTCAGATGGGTGGTTTAGGTCTACAGAAAATTTCAGTTCTCGCGGATGTCTCCAAGCTTGTGCACGGCCTCCGACTACTCACCTCACCAGATGTCAAGGACTTCGCCGCAGCCTGCCTCCACGAGACGGTGACCAAACGACTTCGGAGGGCGATACGTAACGAACAAGAAATTACTCAGTATCTGAACGGTTCAATGGAAGGAGATTTCAGGCTTGAGTCCAGCGACATCACCAACATGTGGATCCGACTACGCAAAGCGACTCGAAGACTGAAGGCGAAGATGGACATCGAATGGAAATGGGAATCTGGCAAAATTAACCTTTTACTAAATAAAACCCAACTTCCAGCCACAACCGTCGAATACTCCCTTCGTTCTGCCGTCCGAGAGTTCTACCGCCAGAGCCTCATCTCCAAGCCGGATCAGGGAAAAGTTTACAGCCTTACGACCAGTTCAAACTGCTCGAACCACTTTCTGCAAACGGGTCAATTCACCCGTTTTGCAGACTGGAGATTCATCCATCGAGCACGTTTGGACTGTGTCCCCCCTGAATGCCACTAAAAGATTTGGTAATGGTAACAAAAATTGCAGGCGATGTGGACACTCCTCCGAAACTCTTCCCCACGTGTTATGCCATTGCAAGCCCCATCTCGCGACGATCACCCGAAGACACAACGCCATCTTGGACCGACTCGTAAAGGCTGTTAAGATTCCTGAAACTTCATTAATGCGTATTAACCAACAAGTTCCAGGCATTAACTCCGACCTACGGCCCGACCTTGTCATCCAGGACCACCAAGCCAAGACGGTGACCATCATCGACGTAACAATGCCCTTCGAGAACCGAGTGGACGCCTTCATCAACTCCAGACAAGAGAAGCTTCGGAAGTACGACGACATCGCCAACCAACTCCGAGCCCTCAACTACGACGTCTATCTGGATGCTTTTACGGTCGGCCCCCTTGGTGGATGGTGTTTAACTAACGATGTAATACTTAGAAAACTCGGCGTCTCACTGCGATATGGTCAACTCATGAAGAAGCTAATGGTTTCCGATGCAATCAAATGGTCCAGGGACATCTACGTGGAACACCTAACAGGAACTAAACAATATGTTGATTGAACAGAGAGAAGCCCTTACTTTTTGTCTTACATTTATTATTTCAAATTGTCATTTTTCTCAAAAATTGTTATATCTTAAAACAATTTTCTATATATTCTATTGTGATTTATTGACCTTATCGCTTCACTATATGCAAGTACCTCTATTTGTATTTGTATTCATCAATTCTAGTGCCATCGGGCATCATATATTATTTGAAATTTTACAACATTCACTGAATAAAACTTCCTCTGTTCTTATCGGCTTAATCTCCGGTACGAGTTCTATTGAACTCATCGAGATTAATCAATTTTTGGAACGGGTACGGTTTGTAGAAGCTTGCTTCTCGCCGTACAGCGTCGGCCCGCTATTGCACTTACTGGCGGGATCGGCGCACACCCCCCAGTGATGGGGGAACAAAATAAAGAACGAAAAACAAAGCGCAAAGCGACAGTCTTCCTTTATTTTATCGAAACCTACAAGCAAACCATCATCTTTACTCTACCGGCGAAAAGCAAAAAAGCTTACGACACTCGGGATTCCCAAGCCGTCTCCGATCCAAGTACTAACCGAGCCCAACGTTGCTTAACTTGGCAGATCGGACGGGATGCCGTGTTTTCAACGTGGTATGGTCGTAAGCGAGTGCTGGGCGGTGAAAGACGGTTGAAATAGTTGAAAGGAAAGAAACGAAAGAAAGGAAAGAAAGGAAAGAAAGAAAGAAAGAAAGAAAGAGAGAGAAAGCTATCCTTTATCACCGAAGAGACGCGAGACGACGCGACTGTGTGCACCTTTTGTGTGTCTCGTAGGAAAAAGCGGCTACTGGCCTACGACCTCTACACATAGCGCGACAGAGATCTCCCACTTCGGTTTAATTACCCAAGTTTGAGGTTAGCATTAACCCCAAGACCTTGTCAAAAGTGTCTTGATAAAATTTTGGAACGCATCCCCGTCAAGGGGATGCACAAAGGGAATGCGAAAGTTGAGAGTGAAGTGGAAAGGCTTTCGTGCTGTTCGTTTCATTTTGTCATCAAGTCGGTTCGTTCGATTCATTTTTAATCATTTACGGTAATCAATGAGTGGCGACGAAGCGCAGGGGTTTTTCTTCCCCTTCAAACTACCGTATAGTAGCCATTAATAGCCATTATACCGTACCTACATTTTTATACCGTACGTACATTGTTACCCAAAAAAAATGAGCGTTTTTTCGGCGCGAGGGCCACTGATTCACTTTCAGTGAATCAGTGGGTGCGAAACTCTTCCACTATATGGTGGAAAAAATTTTGAAAAATAGGTCTTGTTGTAGTGGTGAAATTGAGTCGAAATTGATCAAAATTGAAATTCATCAAATGCGAAAACTCCAACAAGAATCATCGAAATACATTGATTACGAACTTTCAAACAATGCAGTGAATTTAAAGGATGTTCTTTAAAGGAAGTGCTGTTACTTTTCGTTTGAATAATTTATCAGAAGACGAAACACAGCGATTTGTAATTATGGGAAACAAGGGATGTGACGCTACAAAATTGACGTTGATGTTGCCTGATAGTCAAAATAAAAGCCAATCTCCGTACAACCATCAAATCACACATTCTTGCGGTATCGAAAGGGAATGACAACCATCAAATTGGTGAAATTGACGAAAAAAACACTCGACCACGCGCGTTCTTTGTGCGCGTCGCGACTCGGCCTCTTTCTGGGATCCCTGCCCAATAGATACCGCTCCCTTTCTCTCGTTCTGTATCGCTTCTGGCCTCTGGCTAAGATCAATGTGTAGTATCTGTTCTTATCGGCTTAATCTCCGGTACGAGTTCTATTGAACTCATCGAGATTAATCAATTTTTGGAACGGGTACGGTTTGTAGAAGCTTGCTTCTCGCCGTACAGCGTCGGCCCGCTATTGCACTTACTGGCGGGATCGGCGCACACCCCCAGTGATGGGGGAACAAAATAAAGAACGAAAAACAAAGCGCAAAGCGACAGTCTTCCTTTATTTTATCGAAACCTACAAGCAAACCATCATCTTTACTCTACCGGCGAAAAGCAAAAAGCTTACGACACTCGGGATTCCCAAGCCGTCTCCGATCCAAGTACTAACCGAGCCCAACGTTGCTTAACTTGGCAGATCGGACGGGATGCCGTGTTTTCAACGTGGTATGGTCGTAAGCGAGTGCTGGGCGGTGAAAGACGGTTGAAATAGTTGAAAGGAAAGAAACGAAAGAAAGGAAAGAAAGGAAAGAAAGAAAGAAAGAAAGAAAGAGAGAGAAAGCTATCCTTTATCACCGAAGAGACGCGAGACGACGCGACTGTGTGCACCTTTTGTGTGTCTCGTAGGAAAAAGCGGCTACTGGCCTACGACCTCTACACATAGCGCGACAGAGATCTCCCACTTCGGTTTAATTACCCAAGTTTGAGGTTAGCATTAACCCCAAGACCTTGTAAAAGTGTCTTGATAAAATTTTGGAACGCATCCCCGTCAAGGGGATGCACAAAGGGAATGCGAAAGTTGAGAGTGAAGTGGAAAGGCTTTCGTGCTGTTCGTTTCATTTTGTCATCAAGTCGGTTCGTTCGATTCATTTTTAATCATTTACGGTAATCAATGAGTGGCGACGAAGCGCAGGGGTTTTTCTTCCCCTTCAAACTACCGTATAGTAGCCATTAATAGCCATTATACCGTACCTACATTTTTATACCGTACGTACATTGTTACCCAAAAAAAATGAGCGTTTTTTCGGCGCGAGGGCCACTGATTCACTTTCAGTGAATCAGTGGGTGCGAAACTCTTCCACTATATGGTGGAAAAAATTTTGAAAAATAGGTCTTGTTGTAGTGGTGAAATTGAGTCGAAATTGATCAAAATTGAAATTCATCAAATGCGAAAACTCCAACAAGAATCATCGAAATACATTGATTACGAACTTTCAAACAATGCAGTGAATTTAAAGGATGTTCTTTAAAGGAAGTGCTGTTACTTTTCGTTTGAATAATTTATCAGAAGACGAAACACAGCGATTTGTAATTATGGGAAACAAGGGATGTGACGCTACAAAATTGACGTTGATGTTGCCTGATAGTCAAAATAAAAGCCAATCTCCGTACAACCATCAAATCACACATTCTTGCGGTATCGAAAGGGAATGACAACCATCAAATTGGTGAAATTGACGAAAAAAACACTCGACCACGCGCGTTCTTTGTGCGCGTCGCGACTCGGCCTCTTTCTGGGATCCCTGCCCAATAGATACCGCTCCCTTTCTCTCGTTCTGTATCGCTTCTGGCCTCTGGCTAAGATCAATGTGTAGTATCTGTTCTTATCGGCTTAATCTCCGGTACGAGTTCTATTGAACTCATCGAGATTAATCAATTTTTGTCAATCCCCTGAAGAAGTGTGGAAACGCCTCGTCCGCTGCTCCAACACGGCTCCCCGCCGCAGATAGCATTCGCTACGTGTCCTGGAAGAAGTTCGACATCGGTGCTCACATCCTCTCAACGCTCTTCAACACCATCCACCGACTTCGATGTGTACCGGCCACCTGGAACGAATCTGCGACGATCCTCATCCACAAGAAAGGAGACAAGACGGACGTTGGCAACTGGAGGCCCATCACCCTCTCTAACACGATTGCCAAGACCTACGCCTCATGCCTCTCCGCCCGTCTTGGATCCTGGGCAGCCCGCCACCAACGTGTCTCATCGTCGCAGAAAGGCTTCATGGCGGTCGACGGATGCGCCGAGCACAACTTCACACTCCAGACGGTGATCAATGACGCCCGAAGGACTCGCCAAACCGTAGCCATCTCGTGGCTGGACCTCACCAATGCCTTCGGCTCCGTCCCACACGAGATGCTCTTCGAGTCACTGAAGTTTGCTGGCCTCCACGACAACTCCATCGAGACGGTGAAGCGACTCTACTCCAACGCCTCCACCACGATCAGGAGCTCCGACGGACCAACCGATGCCATCCGAATCCAAGCCGGGGTGAAACAAGGGTGCCCACTCAGCCCCATTGTTTTCAACCTGGCCCTCGAACCGATGCTCCGTGCCCTACACGACCAACAGTGTGGGTACCAACTCAACGGACAACACATCGACGTACTCGCGTACGCCGATGACATCGCCCTCGTCGCCAAAAGCTCGGTTCGCCTACACGACATGCTCGATATGGTCACCACCGTCGCCTCCTGGTCTGGACTCGCCTTCAACGCCAAGAAGTGTGCTTCACTCGTCATCGATGGTCGCCAACACACCGCCCTTCCAGTGCCATTCAACATCCAAGCCAAGCCAATGGTCATGCTCAAAGAAGACGACACCTACGAACACCTCGGAGTACCCACGGGATACCACCGCGCCCCATCCGCCGAACTTGCCCTGCAGAAGATGACAAACCACATCGAGTCAATCGACAAATCTCTTCTTGCACCATGGCAGAAAGCTGATGCGGTCAACACGTTCGTACTCCCATGCCTCTCCTTCCATCTGAAGAACGGTGTCGTCCCAAAGGAGCCTCTGACCGAATTCGACAACAAGCTGAAGGCTCTCGGCAAGAAGTGGCTCAATCTCCCGTCACGTGGCAGTCCCGAAGTGGTCTACCTCTCCAACCAGATGGGTGGACTCGGCTTCCTTCAAATGAACCCGCTCGCTGATGTGTTCCAACTCGTCCACGCCCTCCGCCTGCTCTCCACGGCCAACATGCAGCCCATCGCCTATCCACAGCTCCGAGACGTGGTCAAGAAGAAGCTCCGTCGTGCCGCCTCCAACGAAGAACTTGCCGACTACCTCAATGGCCGACTCGATGGAGACTTTGCCCGAGCTTCTTCCGACCTCTCTTCGATGTGGTCTCGTCTCCGAGTGGCTACCCGTAGCCTCCACAAGTTCATGGCTGTGCGATGGGTGTGGCTCGTCGACCAACTCACGCTCCAACTGAACGGCTCCAACATCCCACCACGAACCGTCGAAACGACTCTCCGAAGTGCCATCCGCGACTACCATCTCCGCCAACTTCTCGCAAAGCCGGATCAAGGGAAGGTCTACACCGTCACCACGCTCTCCACTTCTTCCAACCACTTCATGCGTGACGGCTCCTTCACCCGCTTCGCTGACTGGCGCTTCCTTCACCGTGCCCGACTCGACTGCGTGCCACTCAACGGGACTCGACGCTTCGGTCCAGGCGACAGACGGTGCCGACGATGTGCTCATCCAAACGAAACTCTGCCCCATGTGCTGTGCCACTGCAACCCGCACATGGTTGCAATCACCCGCCGACACAATGCCATCGTCGACCGTCTCGTCAAAGCCCTCAAGCCGCCAGTCACAAGCCAAGTCCGACTCAACCAACACGTGCCCAACTTCGATGCGAAATTCCGGCCCGACATCTTGATCATCGACTCAACCTTCAAGACGGTGCAACTCATCGACGTCACGATGCCATTCGAGAACCGACCCGAAGCCTTCCAAGCCGCCCGCCAAGAAAAACAACGCAAGTACCAAACGATCGCCCAACACTTCGAAGCTCTCGGCTACTCGGTGATCCTCGACGCTTTCGTGGTCGGCCCGCTCGGTGGATGGGATCTCGCCAACGACGAACTCCTCAAGAAGCTTGGTGTTTCCTTCCGCTACGCACGTCTCATGAAGAAGCTGATGGTGTCGGATGCCGTGAAATGGAGCCGGGACATCTACGTCGAACACATCACTGGAACCCGCCAATACGACCCTTGAGTTCTTAGTCTTCTCTTCTTTCTTGCTTTCTTGTTGTCTTTCTCTTTTGCCTCCCCCTAGCCAAAATCATCCCTATCTTGCCTTGCGATCAAATATCTGTGATAATGCATCTCACATATCTCTCATATCTAACTTTCGTTCTGACTTTCATTTAGTCTTGTGTTTTCCTATAGGTTCATAACATTTATTGCTTTCTGCTCTAATGTTCTATATTCTACTCAACATTTCTATCTGTGCATACCTCTTCTCATGGTTTCCTAATTCACTAGGCCCATCTACTATTCCTTATTCAACCCGTTCTGTGTTTGCATATACCCTATGTTTTCTTAAATGTGGGTTCATACATTTCCTGTATTTTAATCCGTTGTGATAGACCGGCTGGGGTTTTGTACCATGCCCATCATGCACTGAAATAAACTTAATCTGTTCTTATCGGCTTAATCTCCGGTACGAGTTCTATTGAACTCATCGAGATTAATCAATTTTTGGAACGGGTACGGTTTGTAGAAGCTTGCTTCTCGCCGTACAGCGTCGGCCCGCTATTGCACTTACTGGCGGGATCGGCGCACACCCCCAGTGATGGGGGAACAAAATAAAGAACGAAAAACAAAGCGCAAAGCGACAGTCTTCCTTTATTTTATCGAAACCTACAAGCAAACCATCATCTTTACTCTACCGGCGAAAAGCAAAAAGCTTACGACACTCGGGATTCCCAAGCCGTCTCCGATCCAAGTACTAACCGAGCCCAACGTTGCTTAACTTGGCAGATCGGACGGGATGCCGTGTTTTCAACGTGGTATGGTCGTAAGCGAGTGCTGGGCGGTGAAAGACGGTTGAAATAGTTGAAAGGAAAGAAACGAAAGAAAGGAAAGAAAGGAAAGAAAGAAAGAAAGAAAGAAAGAGAGAGAAAGCTATCCTTTATCACCGAAGAGACGCGAGACGACGCGACTGTGTGCACCTTTTGTGTGTCTCGTAGGAAAAAGCGGCTACTGGCCTACGACCTCTACACATAGCGCGACAGAGATCTCCCACTTCGGTTTAATTACCCAAGTTTGAGGTTAGCATTAACCCCAAGACCTTGTCAAAGTGTCTTGATAAAATTTTGGAACGCATCCCCGTCAAGGGGATGCACAAAGGGAATGCGAAAGTTGAGAGTGAAGTGGAAAGGCTTTCGTGCTGTTCGTTTCATTTTGTCATCAAGTCGGTTCGTTCGATTCATTTTTAATCATTTACGGTAATCAATGAGTGGCGACGAAGCGCAGGGGTTTTTCTTCCCCTTCAAACTACCGTATAATAATCATTAATAGCCTTTATACCGTACGTATATTTTTTTACCGTACGTACATTTTTACCCAAAAAAAGTGAGCGTTTTTTCGGCGCGAGGGCCACTGATTCACTTTCAGTGAATCAGTGGGTGCGAAACTCCTTCCACTATATGGTGGAAAAAATTTTGAAAAATAGGTCTTGTTGTAGTGGTGAAATTGAGTCGAAATTGATCAAAATTGAAATTCATCAAATGCGAAAACTCCAACAAGAATCATCGAAATACATTGATTACGAACTTTCAAACAATGCAGTGAATTTAAAGGATGTTCTTTAAAGGAAGTGCTGTTACTTTCGTTTGAATAATTTATCAGAAGACGAAACACAGCGATTTGTAATTATGGGAAACAAGGGATGTGACGCTACAAAATTGACGTTGATGTTGCCTGATAGTCAAAATAAAAGCCAATCTCCGTACAACCATCAAATCACACATTCTTGCGGTATCGAAAGGGAATGACAACCATCAAATTGGTGAAATTGACCAAAAATTGACACACGACCACGCGCTCTTTGTGCGCGTCGCGACTCGGCCTCTTTCTGGGATCCCTGCCCAATAGATACCGCTCCCTTTCTCTCGTTCTGTATCGCTTCTGGCCTCTGGCTAAGATCAATGTGTAGTATCTGTTCTTATCGGCTTAATCTCCGGTACGAGTTCTATTGAACTCATCGAGATTAATCAATTTTTGGAACGGGTACGGTTTGTAGAAGCTTGCTTCTCGCCGTACAGCGTCGGCCCGCTATTGCACTTACTGGCGGGATCGGCGCACACCCCCAGTGATGGGGGAACAAAATAAAGAACGAAAAACAAAGCGCAAAGCGACAGTCTTCCTTTATTTTATCGAAACCTACAAGCAAACCATCATCTTTACTCTACCGGCGAAAAGCAAAAAGCTTACGACACTCGGGATTCCCAAGCCGTCTCCGATCCAAGTACTAACCGAGCCCAACGTTGCTTAACTTGGCAGATCGGACGGGATGCCGTGTTTTCAACGTGGTATGGTCGTAAGCGAGTGCTGGGCGGTGAAAGACGGTTGAAATAGTTGAAAGGAAAGAAACGAAAGAAAGGAAAGAAAGGAAAGAAAGAAAGAAAGAAAGAAAGAGAGAGAAAGCTATCCTTTATCACCGAAGAGACGCGAGACGACGCGACTGTGTGCACCTTTTGTGTGTCTCGTAGGAAAAAGCGGCTACTGGCCTACGACCTCTACACATAGCGCGACAGAGATCTCCCACTTCGGTTTAATTACCCAAGTTTGAGGTTAGCATTAACCCCAAGACCTTGTCAAAGTGTCTTGATAAAATTTTGGAACGCATCCCCGTCAAGGGGATGCACAAAGGGAATGCGAAAGTTGAGAGTGAAGTGGAAAGGCTTTCGTGCTGTTCGTTTCATTTTGTCATCAAGTCGGTTCGTTCGATTCATTTTTAATCATTTACGGTAATCAATGAGTGGCGACGAAGCGCAGGGGTTTTTCTTCCCCCTTCAAACTACCGTATAGTAGCCATTAATAGCCATTATACCGTACCTACATTTTTATACCGTACGTACATTGTTACCCAAAAAAATGAGCGTTTTTTCGGCGCGAGGGCCACTGATTCACTTTCAGTGAATCAGTGGGTGCGAAACTCTTCCACTATATGGTGGAAAAAATTTTGAAAAATAGGTCTTGTTGTAGTGGTGAAATTGAGTCGAAATTGATCAAAATTGAAATTCATCAAATGCGAAAACTCCAACAAGAATCATCGAAATACATTGATTACGAACTTTCAAACAATGCAGTGAATTTAAAGGATGTTCTTTAAAGGAAGTGCTGTTACTTTTCGTTTGAATAATTTATCAGAAGACGAAACACAGCGATTTGTAATTATGGGAAACAAGGGATGTGACGCTACAAAATTGACGTTGATGTTGCCTGATAGTCAAAATAAAAGCCAATCTCCGTACAACCATCAAATCACACATTCTTGCGGTATCGAAAGGGAATGACAACCATCAAATTGGTGAAATTGACCAAAAATTGACACACGACCACGCGATCTTTGTGCGCGTCGCCAATCGTCCTCTTTCTGGGATCCCTGCCCAATAGATACCGCTCCCTTTCTCTCGTTCTGTATCGCTTCTGGCCTCTGGCTAAGATCAATGTGTAGTATCTGTTCTTATCGGCTTAATAGGCTTTTGGACTCGTAAATCTCGGAGATACTTCAGAGCAATCTGTCGGTCGAGTGGAAGACGAAAGCCCATAGTTTTGGACTCATCAGTCTCGGAGATACTTCAGAGCAATCTGTCGGTCGAGCGGAGGACGAAACTCATTGAGCTGTGCGGAGCAGGGAAAAACGTTGATTTGAACCACTGGCTTCTGGCCTCTGGCTAAGATCAATGTGGAGTATCTGTTCTTATCGGCTTAATTGGTGATTTTGTGAAAGCAGCATTGCTGGAACAAATCCCGATTGATGTCGGGCAAAGCAGAGAAAAACTTTGATTGGATCCAGGGCCCCTCGTCACTCCACTCTTCATGGGCCCCTCTGCTGATGGTGAAGAATCTCGTCGTTCTCCTCTCGTCAAGAACTCTCTGTTGCCAAAGAAGGACGGTGATCCGATGCTGCCCCCTCCCAGGCTCTGATGGTGTGTGCCGCTGCGCAATGCCTAAACCCTAGGCACCACCTGAAGATGTCTGGGAGCCCCGCCTCTCGACTCACGCCTCTCCAAGACTTCGCTGCTGCCAAGAACGGATGTTGATTCGACGCTGCCGTCTGCCAAACTCTGATGGTGTGTGCCGCCGCTTTATGCCAACCCCAGGCACCACCTGAAGATGCCCGGATGGTCCGCCTTTCGTCTCACACCCTGCCGGCCCCGACGGTGAAGAAATGTGCGACTCATCAAAGAAGAAGAAGAGATTCGGCTCCCTGCGATCTTGATGATGGTGCCGCCGCTCAATGCCTAAACCCTAGGCGCCATCTGATAGTGAACATGCCCGACGACTCCCCTCACCTGCACGACGGTCCTGAAGAGCCTCTCCACGTCCAAAGAAGCGATCATTCATCTTTTTCCTTTCGATTCTGATGTCTTATTCTTGCAACATTTTTTGTTTTTCCTCAAAATGTTTGTGACTATCTCATGCAAATACTTTATCTGGTATAAGCATCTTTATTTCCTGAATGTATGCAACTCAATTTGTCTATTGGTTGTATTTCTCATTGACTCTTCACTGTAAACCTTGTGATAGACCGGCTGGGGTTCGTACCATGCCCATCAACATTCGCTGAATAAACTAAATCTGTTCTTATCGGCTTAATCTCCGGTACGAGTTCTATTGAACTCATCGAGATTAATCAATTTTTGGAACGGGTACGGTTTGTAGAAGCTTGCTTCTCGCCGTACAGCGTCGGCCCGCTATTGCACTTACTGGCGGGATCGGCGCACACCCCCAGTGATGGGGGAACAAAATAAAGAACGAAAAACAAAGCGCAAAGCGACAGTCTTCCTTTATTTTATCGAAACCTACAAGCAAACCATCATCTTTACTCTACCGGCGAAAAGCAAAAAGCTTACGACACTCGGGATTCCCAAGCCGTCTCCGATCCAAGTACTAACCGAGCCCAACGTTGCTTAACTTGGCAGATCGGACGGGATGCCGTGTTTTCAACGTGGTATGGTCGTAAGCGAGTGCTGGGCGGTGAAAGACGGTTGAAATAGTTGAAAGGAAAGAAACGAAAGAAAGGAAAGAAAGGAAAGAAAGAAAGAAAGAAAGAAAGAGAGAGAAAGCTATCCTTTATCACCGAAGAGACGCGAGACGACGCGACTGTGTGCACCTTTTGTGTGTCTCGTAGGAAAAAGCGGCTACTGGCCTACGACCTCTACACATAGCGCGACAGAGATCTCCCACTTCGGTTTAATTACCCAAGTTTGAGGTTAGCATTAACCCCAAGACCTTGTCAAAGTGTCTTGATAAAATTTTGGAACGCATCCCCGTCAAGGGGATGCACAAAGGGAATGCGAAAGTTGAGAGTGAAGTGGAAAGGCTTTCGTGCTGTTCGTTTCATTTTGTCATCAAGTCGGTTCGTTCGATTCATTTTTAATCATTTACGGTAATCAATGAGTGGCGACGAAGCGCAGGGGTTTTTCTTCCCCTTCAAACTACCGTATAGTAGCCATTAATAGCCATTATACCGTACCTACATTTTTATACCGTACGTACATTGTTACCCAAAAAAATGAGCGTTTTTTCGGCGCGAGGGCCACTGATTCACTTTCAGTGAATCAGTGGGTGCGAAACTCTTCCACTATATGGTGGAAAAAATTTTGAAAAATAGGTCTTGTTGTAGTGGTGAAATTGAGTCGAAATTGATCAAAATTGAAATTCATCAAATGCGAAAACTCCAACAAGAATCATCGAAATACATTGATTACGAACTTTCAAACAATGCAGTGAATTTAAAGGATGTTCTTTAAAGGAAGTGCTGTTACTTTTCGTTTGAATAATTTATCAGAAGACGAAACACAGCGATTTGTAATTATGGGAAACAAGGGATGTGACGCTACAAAATTGACGTTGATGTTGCCTGATAGTCAAAATAAAAGCCAATCTCCGTACAACCATCAAATCACACATTCTTGCGGTATCGAAAGGGAATGACAACCATCAAATTGGTGAAATTGACGAAAAAAACACTCGACCACGCGCGTTCTTTGTGCGCGTCGCGACTCGGCCTCTTTCTGGGATCCCTGCCCAATAGATACCGCTCCTTTCTCTCGTTCTGTATCGCTTCTGGCCTCTGGCTAAGATCAATGTGTAGTATCTGTTCTTATCGGCTTAATAGGCTTTTGGACTCGTAAATCTCGGAGATACTTCAGAGCAATCTGTCGGTCGAGTGGAAGACGAAAGCCCATAGTTTTGGACTCATCAGTCTCGGAGATACTTCAGAGCAATCTGTCGGTCGAGCGGAGGACGAAACTCATTGAGCTGTGCGGAGCAGGGAAAAACGTTGATTTGAACCACTGGCTTCTGGCCTCTGGCTAAGATCAATGTGGAGTATCTGTTCTTATCGGCTTAATTGGTGATTTTGTGAAAGCAGCATTGCTGGAACAAATCCCGATTGATGTCGGGCAAAGCAGAGAAAAACTTTGATTGGATCCAGGGCCCCTCGTCACTCCACTCTTCATGGGCCCCTCTGCTGATGGTGAAGAATCTCGTCGTTCTCCTCTCGTCAAGAACTCTCTGTTGCCAAAGAAGGACGGTGATCCGATGCTGCCCCCTCCCAGGCTCTGATGGTGTGTGCCGCTGCGCAATGCCTAAACCCTAGGCACCACCTGAAGATGTCTGGGAGCCCCGCCTCTCGACTCACGCCTCTCCAAGACTTCGCTGCTGCCAAGAACGGATGTTGATTCGACGCTGCCGTCTGCCAAACTCTGATGGTGTGTGCCGCCGCTTTATGCCAACCCCAGGCACCACCTGAAGATGCCCGGATGGTCCGCCTTTCGTCTCACACCCTGCCGGCCCCGACGGTGAAGAAATGTGCGACTCATCAAAGAAGAAGAAGAGATTCGGCCCCCTGCGATCTTGATGATGGTGCCGCCGCTCAATGCCTAAACCCTAGGCGCCATCTGATAGTGAACATGCCCGACGACTCCCCTCACCTGCACGACGGTCCTGAAGAGCCTCTCCACGTCCAAAGAAGCGATCATTCATCTTTTTCCTTTCGATTCTGATGTCTTATTCTTGCAACATTTTTTGTTTTTCCTCAAAATGTTTGTGACTATCTCATGCAAATACTTTATCTGGTATAAGCATCTTTATTTCCTGAATGTATGCAACTCAATTTGTCTATTGGTTGTATTTCTCATTGACTCTTCACTGTAAACCTTGTGATAGACCGGCTGGGGTTCGTACCATGCCCATCAACATTCGCTGAATAAACTAAATCTGTTCTTATCGGCTTAATCTCCGGTACGAGTTCTATTGAACTCATCGAGATTAATCAATTTTTGGAACGGGTACGGTTTGTAGAAGCTTGCTTCTCGCCGTACAGCGTCGGCCCGCTATTGCACTTACTGGCGGGATCGGCGCACACCCCCCAGTGATGGGGGAACAAAATAAAGAACGAAAAACAAAGCGCAAAGCGACAGTCTTCCTTTATTTTATCGAAACCTACAAGCAAACCATCATCTTTACTCTACCGGCGAAAAGCAAAAAGCTTACGACACTCGGGATTCCCAAGCCGTCTCCGATCCAAGTACTAACCGAGCCCAACGTTGCTTAACTTGGCAGATCGGACGGGATGCCGTGTTTTCAACGTGGTATGGTCGTAAGCGAGTGCTGGGCGGTGAAAGACGGTTGAAATAGTTGAAAGGAAAGAAACGAAAGAAAGGAAAGAAAGGAAAGAAAGAAAGAAAGAAAGAAAGAGAGAGAAAGCTATCCTTTATCACCGAAGAGACGCGAGACGACGCGACTGTGTGCACCTTTTGTGTGTCTCGTAGGAAAAAGCGGCTACTGGCCTACGACCTCTACACATAGCGCGACAGAGATCTCCCACTTCGGTTTAATTACCCAAGTTTGAGGTTAGCATTAACCCCAAGACCTTGTCAAAGTGTCTTGATAAAATTTTGGAACGCATCCCCGTCAAGGGGATGCACAAAGGGAATGCGAAAGTTGAGAGTGAAGTGGAAAGGCTTTCGTGCTGTTCGTTTCATTTTGTCATCAAGTCGGTTCGTTCGATTCATTTTTAATCATTTACGGTAATCAATGAGTGGCGACGAAGCGCAGGGGTTTTTCTTCCCCTTCAAACTACCGTATAGTAGCCATTAATAGCCATTATACCGTACCTACATTTTTTTACCGTACGTACATTTTTACCCAAAAAAAGTGAGCGTTTTTTCGGCGCGAGGGCCACTGATTCACTTTCAGTGAATCAGTGGGTGCGAAACTCCTTCCACTATATGGTGGAAAAATTTTGAAAAATAGGTCTTGTTGTAGTGGTGAAATTGAGTCGAAATTGATCAAAATTGAAATTCATCAAATGCGAAAACTCCAACAAGAATCATCGAAATACATTGATTACGAACTTTCAAACAATGCAGTGAATTTAAAGGATGTTCTTTAAAGGAAGTGCTGTTACTTTTCGTTTGAATAATTTATCAGAAGACGAAACACAGCGATTTGTAATTATGGGAAACAAGGGATGTGACGCTACAAAATTGACGTTGATGTTGCCTGATGGTCAAAATAAAAGCCAATCTCCAAAAGCCAATCTCCGGACAACCATTTGATTCTTGCGGTATCGAAAGGGAATGACAACCATCAAATTGGTGAAATTGACCAAAAACACTCGACCACGCGCGTTCTTTGTGCGCGTCGCGACTCGGCCTCTTTCTGGGATCCCTGCCCAATAGATACCGCTCCCTTTCTCTCGTTCTGTATCGCTTCTGGCCTCTGGCTAAGATCAATGTGTAGTATCTGTTCTTATCGGCTTAATCTCCGGTACGAGTTCTATTGAACTCATCGAGATTAATCAATTTTTGGAACGGGTACGGTTTGTAGAAGCTTGCTTCTCGCCGTACAGCGTCGGCCCGCTATTGCACTTACTGGCGGGATCGGCGCACACCCCCAGTGATGGGGGAACAAAATAAAGAACGAAAAACAAAGCGCAAAGCGACAGTCTTCCTTTATTTTATCGAAACCTACAAGCAAACCATCATCTTTACTCTACCGGCGAAAAGCAAAAAGCTTACGACACTCGGGATTCCCAAGCCGTCTCCGATCCAAGTACTAACCGAGCCCAACGTTGCTTAACTTGGCAGATCGGACGGGATGCCGTGTTTTCAACGTGGTATGGTCGTAAGCGAGTGCTGGGCGGTGAAAGACGGTTGAAATAGTTGAAAGGAAAGAAACGAAAGAAAGGAAAGAAAGGAAAGAAAGAAAGAAAGAAAGAAAGAGAGAGAAAGCTATCCTTTATCACCGAAGAGACGCGAGACGACGCGACTGTGTGCACCTTTTGTGTGTCTCGTAGGAAAAAGCGGCTACTGGCCTACGACCTCTACACATAGCGCGACAGAGATCTCCCACTTCGGTTTAATTACCCAAGTTTGAGGTTAGCATTAACCCCAAGACCTTGTCAAAGTGTCTTGATAAAATTTTGGAACGCATCCCCGTCAAGGGGATGCACAAAGGGAATGCGAAAGTTGAGAGTGAAGTGGAAAGGCTTTCGTGCTGTTCGTTTCATTTTGTCATCAAGTCGGTTCGTTCGATTCATTTTTAATCATTTACGGTAATCAATGAGTGGCGACGAAGCGCAGGGGTTTTTCTTCCCCTTCAAACTACCGTATAGTAGCCATTAATAGCCATTATACCGTACCTACATTTTTATACCGTACGTACATTGTTACCCAAAAAAATGAGCGTTTTTTCGGCGCGAGGGCCACTGATTCACTTTCAGTGAATCAGTGGGTGCGAAACTCTTCCACTATATGGTGGAAAAAATTTTGAAAAATAGGTCTTGTTGTAGTGGTGAAATTGAGTCGAAATTGATCAAAATTGAAATTCATCAAATGCGAAAACTCCAACAAGAATCATCGAAATACATTGATTACGAACTTTCAAACAATGCAGTGAATTTAAAGGATGTTCTTTAAAGGAAGTGCTGTTACTTTTCGTTTGAATAATTTATCAGAAGACGAAACACAGCGATTTGTAATTATGGGAAACAAGGGATGTGACGCTACAAAATTGACGTTGATGTTGCCTGATAGTCAAAATAAAAGCCAATCTCCGTACAACCATCAAATCACACATTCTTGCGGTATCGAAAGGGAATGACAACCATCAAATTGGTGAAATTGACCAAAAATTGACACACGACCACGCGCTCTTTGTGCGCGTCGCGACTCGGCCTCTTTCTGGGATCCCTGCCCAATAGATACCGCTCCCTTTCTCTCGTTCTGTATCGCTTCTGGCCTCTGGCTAAGATCAATGTGTAGTATCTGTTCTTATCGGCTTAATCTCCGGTACGAGTTCTATTGAACTCATCGAGATTAATCAATTTTTGGAACGGGTACGGTTTGTAGAAGCTTGCTTCTCGCCGTACAGCGTCGGCCCGCTATTGCACTTACTGGCGGGATCGGCGCACACCCCCAGTGATGGGGGAACAAAATAAAGAACGAAAAACAAAGCGCAAAGCGACAGTCTTCCTTTATTTTATCGAAACCTACAAGCAAACCATCATCTTTACTCTACCGGCGAAAAGCAAAAAGCTTACGACACTCGGGATTCCCAAGCCGTCTCCGATCCAAGTACTAACCGAGCCCAACGTTGCTTAACTTGGCAGATCGGACGGGATGCCGTGTTTTCAACGTGGTATGGTCGTAAGCGAGTGCTGGGCGGTGAAAGACGGTTGAAATAGTTGAAAGGAAAGAAACGAAAGAAAGGAAAGAAAGGAAAGAAAGAAAGAAAGAAAGAAAGAGAGAGAAAGCTATCCTTTATCACCGAAGAGACGCGAGACGACGCGACTGTGTGCACCTTTTGTGTGTCTCGTAGGAAAAAGCGGCTACTGGCCTACGACCTCTACACATAGCGCGACAGAGATCTCCCACTTCGGTTTAATTACCCAAGTTTGAGGTTAGCATTAACCCCAAGACCTTGTCAAAGTGTCTTGATAAAATTTTGGAACGCATCCCCGTCAAGGGGATGCACAAAGGGAATGCGAAAGTTGAGAGTGAAGTGGAAAGGCTTTCGTGCTGTTCGTTTCATTTTGTCATCAAGTCGGTTCGTTCGATTCATTTTTAATCATTTACGGTAATCAATGAGTGGCGACGAAGCGCAGGGGTTTTTCTTCCCCTTCAAACTACCGTATAGTAGCCATTAATAGCCATTATACCGTACCTACATTTTTATACCGTACGTACATTGTTACCCAAAAAAATGAGCGTTTTTTCGGCGCGAGGGCCACTGATTCACTTTCAGTGAATCAGTGGGTGCGAAACTCTTCCACTATATGGTGGAAAAAATTTTGAAAAATAGGTCTTGTTGTAGTGGTGAAATTGAGTCGAAATTGATCAAAATTGAAATTCATCAAATGCGAAAACTCCAACAAGAATCATCGAAATACATTGATTACGAACTTTCAAACAATGCAGTGAATTTAAAGGATGTTCTTTAAAGGAAGTGCTGTTACTTTTCGTTTGAATAATTTATCAGAAGACGAAACACAGCGATTTGTAATTATGGGAAACAAGGGATGTGACGCTACAAAATTGACGTTGATGTTGCCTGATAGTCAAAATAAAAGCCAATCTCCGTACAACCATCAAATCACACATTCTTGCGGTATCGAAAGGGAATGACAACCATCAAATTGGTGAAATTGACGAAAAAAACACTCGACCACGCGCGTTCTTTGTGCGCGTCGCGACTCGGCCTCTTTCTGGGATCCCTGCCCAATAGATACCGCTCCCTTTCTCTCGTTCTGTATCGCTTCTGGCCTCTGGCTAAGATCAATGTGTAGTATCTGTTCTTATCGGCTTAATAGGCTTTTGGACTCGTAAATCTCGGAGATACTTCAGAGCAATCTGTCGGTCGAGCGGAGGACGAAACTCATTGAGCTGTGCGGAGCAGGGAAAAACGTTGATTGGAACCACTGGCTTCTGGCCTCTGGCTAAGATCGATGTGGAGTATCTGTTCTTATCGGCTTAATTGGTGATTTTGTGAAAGCAGCATTGCTGGAACAAATCCCGATTGATGTCGGGCAAAGCAGAGAAAAACTTTGATTGGATCCAGGGCCCCTCGTCACTCCACTCTTCATGGGCCCCTCTGCTGATGGTGAAGAATCTCGTCGTTCTCCTCTCGTCAAGAACTCTCTGTTGCCAAAGAAGGACGGTGATCCGATGCTGCCCCCTCCCAGGCTCTGATGGTGTGTGCCGCTGCGCAATGCCTAAACCCTAGGCACCACCTGAAGATGTCTGGGAGCCCCGCCTCTCGACTCACGCCTCTCCAAGAATTCGCTGCTGCCAAGAAAGGATGTTGATTCGACGCTGCCGTCTGCCAAACTCTGATGGTGTGTGCCGCCGCTTTATGCCAACCCCAGGCACCACCTGAAGATGCCCGGATGGTCCGCCTTTCGTCTCACACCCTGCCGGCCCCGACGGTGAAGAAATGTGCGACTCATCAAAGAAGAAGAAGAGATTCGGCCCCCTGCGATCTTGATGATGGTGCCGCCGCTCAATGCCTAAACCCTAGGCGCCATCTGATAGTGAACATGCCCGACGACTCCCCTCACCTGCACGACGGTCCTGAAGAGCCTCTCCACGTCCAAAGAAGCGATCATTCATCTTTTTCCTTTCGATTCTGATGTCTTATTCTTGCAACATTTTTTGTTTTTCCTCAAAATGTTTGTGACTATCTCATGCAAGTACTTTATCTGGTATAAGCATCTTTATTTCCTGAATGTATGCAACTCAATTTGTCTATTGGTTGTATTTCTCATTGACTCTTCACTGTAAACCTTGTGATAGACCGGCTGGGGTTCGTACCATGCCCATCAACATTCGCTGAATAAACTAAATCTGTTCTTATCGGCTTAATCTCCGGTACGAGTTCTATTGAACTCATCGAGATTAATCAATTTTTGGAACGGGTACGGTTTGTAGAAGCTTGCTTCTCGCCGTACAGCGTCGGCCCGCTATTGCACTTACTGGCGGGATCGGCGCACACCCCCAGTGATGGGGGAACAAAATAAAGAACGAAAAACAAAGCGCAAAGCGACAGTCTTCCTTTATTTTATCGAAACCTACAAGCAAACCATCATCTTTACTCTACCGGCGAAAAGCAAAAAGCTTACGACACTCGGGATTCCCAAGCCGTCTCCGATCCAAGTACTAACCGAGCCCAACGTTGCTTAACTTGGCAGATCGGACGGGATGCCGTGTTTTCAACGTGGTATGGTCGTAAGCGAGTGCTGGGCGGTGAAAGACGGTTGAAATAGTTGAAAGGAAAGAAACGAAAGAAAGGAAAGAAAGGAAAGAAAGAAAGAAAGAAAGAAAGAGAGAGAAAGCTATCCTTTATCACCGAAGAGACGCGAGACGACGCGACTGTGTGCACCTTTTGTGTGTCTCGTAGGAAAAAGCGGCTACTGGCCTACGACCTCTACACATAGCGCGACAGAGATCTCCCACTTCGGTTTAATTACCCAAGTTTGAGGTTAGCATTAACCCCAAGACCTTGTCAAAGTGTCTTGATAAAATTTTGGAACGCATCCCCGTCAAGGGGATGCACAAAGGGAATGCGAAAGTTGAGAGTGAAGTGGAAAGGCTTTCGTGCTGTTCGTTTCATTTTGTCATCAAGTCGGTTCGTTCGATTCATTTTTTAATCATTTACGGTAATCAATGAGTGGCGACGAAGCGCAGGGGTTTTCTTCCCCTTCAAACTACCGTATAGTAGCCATTAATAGCCATTATACCGTACCTACATTTTTATACCGTACGTACATTGTTACCCAAAAAAATGAGCGTTTTTTCGGCGCGAGGGCCACTGATTCACTTTCAGTGAATCAGTGGGTGCGAAACTCTTCCACTATATGGTGGAAAAAATTTTGAAAAATAGGTCTTGTTGTAGTGGTGAAATTGAGTCGAAATTGATCAAAATTGAAATTCATCAAATGCGAAAACTCCAACAAGAATCATCGAAATACATTGATTACGAACTTTCAAACAATGCAGTGAATTTAAAGGATGTTCTTTAAAGGAAGTGCTGTTACTTTCGTTTGAATAATTTATCAGAAGACGAAACACAGCGATTTGTAATTATGGGAAACAAGGGATGTGACGCTACAAAATTGACGTTGATGTTGCCTGATAGTCAAAATAAAAGCCAATCTCCGTACAACCATCAAATCACACATTCTTGCGGTATCGAAAGGGAATGACAACCATCAAATTGGTGAAATTGACGAAAAAAACACTCGACCACGCGCGTTCTTTGTGCGCGTCGCGACTCGGCCTCTTTCTGGGATCCCTGCCCAATAGATACCGCTCCCTTTCTCTCGTTCTGTATCGCTTCTGGCCTCTGGCTAAGATCAATGTGTAGTATCTGTTCTTATCGGCTTAATCTCCGGTACGAGTTCTATTGAACTCATCGAGATTAATCAATTTTTGGAACGGGTACGGTTTGTAGAAGCTTGCTTCTCGCCGTACAGCGTCGGCCCGCTATTGCACTTACTGGCGGGATCGGCGCACACCCCCAAGTGATGGGGAACAAAATAAAGAACGAAAAACAAAGCGCAAAGCGACAGTCTTCCTTTATTTTATCGAAACCTACAAGCAAACCATCATCTTTACTCTACCGGCGAAAAGCAAAAAGCTTACGACACTCGGGATTCCCAAGCCGTCTCCGATCCAAGTACTAACCGAGCCCTATATAGAAAATTTCTATATAGAAAATATAGAAAGTATTGAAAGCATAGATCTCAGGTGTCGCCTATGTGTCGCTCCAGCCGCAGCCAAACTTAAATCAATTAAAAGCTTACAGGCGCACCTCCGCATACACGTCGCCAAGCTCGTCTTCGAATGCACTCGATGTCTGGCCCACTTCCACGGCAAGAGGGATTTCAACCCACACCTCCCCAGCTGCAAGAAGAAGGGAACAACACAACGGAGAGGTCAGTTGGAGGCGAATAATGACTCAATTGAGATCGGATCGCCACCGGATGCCCACCCACCTCCACCCGGCTACAAAAAGAAGGCAACACGCAAAAGGAACGGTCAGAGGCCAGAGTTTTCTCATGAGACTACTAAAGAAATCCCTAATGAAACTCTAATTGAGGAAATCATCGGTTCCCCAGTCACCGGACCTGCCGCAGCTCGCCAACTACACGCCACGCCTCCACCCAGCCCACCACCAGCCGAGCTGAACAACACCTTCACGATTCACCACCGGACCCCGCTCAGGAGCCCTCCAATGCCTCAACCGCCACCACCAATGGCCGCAAATGGAGCTCCACATCAACGGGAATGGACGGACAAGTTTAATAGGGTTACTAATCCTCAAGATCTAGACACCCTGCTCGAACAGCTCGTGGAAGAGGCGAAGAAGACAACAAAGATGGGAGACGCGCCGCCGAAGAGTCCACGCCCAGCCCAGCCAAGAAGACAGCCGCCGCCAACAAGAAGAGGACCACCACGCTACGATCCAAGGGCTGCATCGAGGATCCAGAAGCTCTACAGGAAGTGTCGCCCACGGGCATTCAGAGAAGTTGTTGAGGCAGGTTCACCATTCTGTCAAATTCCAGCAAACGACCTCCACCGGCATTTCAGCGACGTGTTTGGACCATCCCCACTAGTGGATCCGACGATCCCCGACTTCGTGCCAGAGCAAGAGGACAACTTGGCCGGTGATATTGACCCATTTAACGAAATCTTTACAGCTCCGGAGGTTTGGTCTCGTCTCTCCCGATGCTCCAACACCGCGCCTGGTCCGGACCTCCTTCGCTACGCCGTGTGGAAGAAGTACGACAACGGTGCACACATCCTTGCCTCGCTCTTCAACGCTTGTCACCGACTACATCACGTGCCAGCGAAATGGAATCAATCCTCGACGGTGCTGCTCCACAAGAAGGGCGACAAAAGAGAAGTTAACAACTGGAGACCTATCTCCATGTCCAACACTATTTCAAAGGTTTACACTTCAACTTTAGCAAATCGTCTTGGGAAGTGGGCAAGCCGCCATGGACGTATCTCCAAATCGCAGAAGGGCTTCGTGGCAGCCGACGGATGTGCGGAACACAACTTCGTTCTCCAATCGACCATCGTGGACGCGCGACGGAACCGAAAACAAGTTTCAATGGCATGGCTTGACCTAACAAATGCCTTTGGTAGTGTTCCCCATCAATCCATTTTCAGTGCCCTAAAGTACGCCGGACTCAACGACACTGCCATCGAGGTCATCCGCCGTCTCTACGCCAACTGCTCCACAACCATCCGAAGCTCCACTGGTCCGACCAACGACATCCCAATTCAGGCAGGAGTAAAGCAGGGTTGCCCTTTGTCACCCATTATCTTTAATTTAACACTTGAGCCTCTTCTCCGAGCCATCTCCCAAGTCAACAACGGATACAAGATGCATGGACGAAATGTGGATGTGCTAGCCTACGCGGACGACCTTGCGGTAATCACAGGTACCCCAACCCAACTTCAGAAAACACTCGATGTCGTCTCCTCGGCAGCTGACTGGTTAGGGCTGAAGTTCAACTCGAAGAAGTGCGCCAGCCTCTGCATCGATGGGAAGAAGAAACAAGCGCTCAACAACCGACTACGAGTACAAGGGGAGTTTATAGCCGTCCACTCTGAGGACGACCTATATGAACACCTAGGCACACCAACCGGCTATCACTCCGCCCCCCAGCGCTCAGAAGGTGATTGAGAAGATGACCGCCCAGCTCGACGCCCTCGACTCCTCGTTACTCGCTCCATGGCAGAAGGCCGACGCCATCAACACCTTTGTTTTACCGTGTATCTCTTTTCATCTAAAAAATGGTGTTGTAGCAAAAAAAGCCACTTACAGCATTCGACAACAAGCTCAAGGCCGTCGCCAAGAAATGGATGAATCTGCCGGAACGCGCCAGTCCAGAAGTCCTCTACCTCTCCAGTCAGATGGGTGGTTTAGGTCTACAGAAAATTTCAGTTCTCGCGGATGTCTCCAAGCTTGTGCACGGCCTCCGACTACTCACCTCACCAGATGTCAAGGACTTCGCCGCAGCCTGCCTCCACGAGACGGTGACCAAACGACTTCGGAGGGCGATACGTAACGAACAAGAAATTACTCAGTATCTGAACGGTTCAATGGAAGGAGATTTCAGGCTTGAGTCCAGCGACATCACCAACATGTGGATCCGACTACGCAAAGCGACTCGAAGACTGAAGGCGAAGATGGACATCGAATGGAAATGGGAATCTGGCAAAATTAACCTTTTACTAAATAAAACCCAACTTCCAGCCACAACCGTCGAATACTCCCTTCGTTCTGCCGTCCGAGAGTTCTACCGCCAGAGCCTCATCTCCAAGCCGGATCAGGGAAAAGTTTACAGCCTTACGACCAGTTCAAACTGCTCGAACCACTTTCTGCAAACGGGTCAATTCACCCGTTTTGCAGACTGGAGATTCATCCATCGAGCACGTTTGGACTGTGTCCCCCTGAATGCCACTAAAAGATTTGGTAATGGTAACAAAAATTGCAGGCGATGTGGACACTCCTCCGAAACTCTTCCCCACGTGTTATGCCATTGCAAGCCCCATCTCGCGACGATCACCCGAAGACACAACGCCATCTTGGACCGACTCGTAAAGGCTGTTAAGATTCCTGAAACTTCATTAATGCGTATTAACCAACAAGTTCCAGGCATTAACTCCGACCTACGGCCCGACCTTGTCATCCAGGACCACCAAGCCAAGACGGTGACCATCATCGACGTAACAATGCCCTTCGAGAACCGAGTGGACGCCTTCATCAACTCCAGACAAGAGAAGCTTCGGAAGTACGACGACATCGCCAACCAACTCCGAGCCCTCAACTACGACGTCTATCTGGATGCTTTTACGGTCGGCCCCCTTGGTGGATGGTGTTTAACTAACGATGTAATACTTAGAAAACTCGGCGTCTCACTGCGATATGGTCAACTCATGAAGAAGCTAATGGTTTCCGATGCAATCAAATGGTCCAGGGACATCTACGTGGAACACCTAACAGGAACTAAACAATATGTTGATTGAACAGAGAGAAGCCCTTACTTTTTGTCTTACATTTATTATTTCAAATTGTCATTTTTCTCAAAAATTGTTATATCTTAAAACAATTTTCTATATATTCTATTGTGATTTATTGACCTTATCGCTTCACTATATGCAAGTACCTCTATTTGTATTTGTATTCATCAATTCTAGTGCCATCGGGCATCATATATTATTTGAAATTTTACAACATTCACTGAATAAAACTTCCTCTGTTCTTATCGGCTTAATCTCCGGTACGAGTTCTATTGAACTCATCGAGATTAATCAATTTTTGGAACGGGTACGGTTTGTAGAAGCTTGCTTCTCGCCGTACAGCGTCGGCCCGCTATTGCACTTACTGGCGGGATCGGCGCACACCCCCAGTGATGGGGGAACAAAATAAAGAACGAAAAACAAAGCGCAAAGCGACAGTCTTCCTTTATTTTATCGAAACCTACAAGCAAACCATCATCTTTACTCTACCGGCGAAAAGCAAAAAGCTTACGACACTCGGGATTCCCAAGCCGTCTCCGATCCAAGTACTAACCGAGCCCAACGTTGCTTAACTTGGCAGATCGGACGGGATGCCGTGTTTTCAACGTGGTATGGTCGTAAGCGAGTGCTGGGCGGTGAAAGACGGTTGAAATAGTTGAATCGCTTCTGGCCTCTGGCTAAGATCAATGTGTAGTATCTGTTCTTATCGGCTTAATAGGCTTTTGGACTGTGTAGTATCTGTTCTTATCGGCTTAATAGGCTGGTATAGTAGCCATTAGCGCGTGGCGACGAAGCGCAGGGGTTTTTCTTCCCCTTCAAACTACCGTATAGTAGCCATTAATAGCCATTATACCGTACCTACATTTTTATATCGGATCACCGCACACCGGACCAACCCGCCAACTCCGCGTGCCACCTCCACCCACCAAGAAGAAGGCAACAACAACACGCAAAAGGAACGGTCAGCAAAAGTTTTCCCATGAGAGTACTGAAGAAAGTTCTGATGAAATTCTAATTGAGGAAGTGGTTGCGATCGGATCCCCAGTCACCGGACCTGCTGCAGCTCGCTCACTACACACCACGCCTCCACCAAGCCCACCAGATCAGCTCAACAACACCTTCACCATCCACCGGACCCCGCCCAGAAGTCCTCCAATGCCTCAACCGCCACCACCAATGGCCGCAAATGGAGCGCTACATCAACGGGAATGGACGGCCAAGTTTAACACAGTCACTAATGCTCAAGGCCTAGATCAGCTGCTCGATGAGCTCCTGGAAGATGCCAAGACGACTACGAAAATGGGTGACGCGCCGCCGAAGAGCCCACGCCCAACCCAGCCAAGAAGACAACCGCCGCCACCACCAAGAAGAGGACCGCCACGTTACGATCCAAAGGCTGCATCGAGGATCCAGAAACTCTACAGGAAGTGCCGCCCACGGGCATTCAGAGAAGTTGTTGAGGCAGGTTCACCATTCTGTCAAATTCCAGCAAACGACCTCCACCGACATTTCAGCGACGTGTTTGGACCGTCCCCACCCGTGGACCCGACGACTCCCGACTTCGTGCCAGAGCAAGAGGACAACCTAGCCGGTGATGTTAACCCGTTTAACGAAATCTTTACAGCTCCGGAGGTTTGGTCTCGTCTCTCCCGATGCTCCAACACCGCACCTGGCCCGGATCTCCTTCGTTACGCCGTTTGGAAGAGGTTCGACAATGGCTCACACATCCTCGCCTCGCTCTTCAACGCTTGCCATCGACTCCAACACGCCCCAGCGAAATGGAACCAATCTTCGACGGTGCTGCTCCACAAGAAGGGCGACAAAAGAGAAGTTAACAACTGGAGACCTATCTCCATGTCTAATACTATTTCTAAGGTGTACGCTTCTGTTTTAGCAAACCGTCTCGGGAAGTGGGCAAGCCGCAATGGACGCATCTCCAAATCACAGAAGGGATTCGTGGCAGCTGATGGATGTGCCGAGCACAACTTCGTTCTCCAATCTACCATCGTGGACGCTCGACGCAACCGGAAACAAGTTTCTATGGCATGGCTAGATTTAACAAACGCATTTGGTAGTGTCCCACATCAATCCATTTTCAGTGCCCTCAAATACGCCGGACTCAACAACACCGCCATCGAGGTCGTCCGTCGTCTCTATGCCAACTGCTCAACCACCATCCGAAGCACCACTGGTCCAACCAACGACATCCCAATCCAGGCAGGAGTAAAGCAGGGTTGCCCTTTGTCACCCATTATCTTTAATTTAACACTTGAGCCCCTTCTCCGAGCCATTTCCCAAACCAACACCGGATACAAGATGCATGGACGAAATGTGGATGTGCTGGCCTACGCGGACGACCTTGCGGTAATCACAGGTACCCCAATCCAACTTCAGAAAACACTTGATGTCGTGTCCTCGGCAGCTGACTGGTTAGGGCTGAAGTTCAACTCGAAGAAGTGCGCCAGCCTCTGCATCGATGGGAAGAAGAAGAAAGCACTCAACAACCAACTACGAGTACAAGGGGAGTTTATAGCCGTCCACTCTGAGGACGATCTATATGAACACCTAGGCACACCAACCGGCTACCACTCCGCCCCCAGTGCTCAGAAGGTGATTGAGAAGATGACCGCCCAGCTCGAAGCCCTCGACTCCTCGTTGCTCGCTCCATGGCAGAAGGCCGACGCCATCAACACATTTGTTCTACCGTGTATTTCTTTTCATCTAAAAAAATGGTGTTGTAGCAAAAGAAACCACTTACAGCATTCGACAATAAGCTCAAGGCCATCGCCAAGAAGTGGATGAACCTGCCGGAACGAGCCAGCCCAGAAGTCCTCTACCTCTCCAGTCAGATGGGTGGTTTAGGTCTACAGAAAATTTCAGTTCTCGCGGACGTCTCCAAACTTGTGCACGGCCTCCGACTACTCACCTCACCAGATGTCAAGGATTTCGCCGCAGCCTGCCTCCACGAGACGGTGACCAAACGACTTCGAAGGGCGATCCGTAACGAACAAGAAATTAGCGACTACTTGAACGGTTCAATGAAAGGAGATTTCAGGCTCGAGTCCAGCGACATCACCAACATGTGGATCCGACTACGCAAAGCGACTCGAAGACTGAAGGCGAAGATGGACATCGAATGGAAATGGGAATCTGGAAAACTTAACCTTTTACTTAACAAAACTCAACTTCCAGCCTCAACCGTCGAATACTCCCTCCGCTGTGCCGTCCGAGAGTTCTACCGCCAGAGCCTCATCTCCAAGCCGGATCAGGGCAAAGTTTATAGTCTTACGACCAGTTCAAACTGCTCGAACCACTTTCTGCAAACGGGTCAATTCACCCGTTTTGCAGACTGGAGATTTATCCATCGAGCACGTTTGGACTGTGTCCCCCTGAATGCCACTAAGAGATTTGGTAATGGAAATAAAAGTTGCAGGCGATGTGGACACGCGTCCGAAACTCTTCCCCACGTGCTAGGCCATTGCAAACCTCACCTCGCGACGATCACCCGACGACACAACGCCATCTTGGACCGACTCGTAAAAGCCGTTAAATGCCCTGAAACTTCAGTAATTCGAATTAACCAGCAAGTTCCAGGCGTTAACTCCACCCTACGGCCCGACCTCGTAATCCAGGATGACCAAGCCAAGACGGTGACCATCATAGACGTGACGATGCCCTTCGAGAACCGAGTGGACGCCTTCATCGCCTCCCGACAAGAGAAACTCCGGAAGTACGACGACATCTCCAACCAGCTCCGTGCCCTCAACTACGACGTCGATCTGGACGCTTTTACGGTCGGCCCTCTTGGTGGATGGTGTTTAAATAATGACATTATACTTAGAAAACTCGGAGTCTCACTGAAGTACGGCCAACTCATGAAGAAACTGATGGTGACGGATGCGATCAAATGGTCACGGGACATCTACGTCGAGCACCTCACCGGAAATAAGCAATATGTTGATTGAGCAGAGGGAAGCCCTTACTTGTTGTCGTACATTTATTCTTACTGACTATATTTTTCAACTTTCTTAAAATTGTTGTCTCCTAGACCAATTTTTCAATATATGCTATTATGATTCATTTAACCTATCTGATTTTCCTATGCAAATACTTCTGACTGTATTTGTATTCATCAATTATGCCATCGGGCAACATATATTATTGAAATTTCAAAAGCATTATCTGAATAAACTTCCTCTGTTCTTATCGGCTTAATCTCCGGTACGAGTTCTATTGAACTCATCGAGATTAATCAATTTTTGGAACGGGTACGGTTTGTAGAAGCTTGCTTCTCGCCGTACAGCGTCGGCCCGCTATTGCACTTACTGGCGGGATCGGCGCACACCCCCAGTGATGGGGGAACAAAATAAAGAACGAAAAACAAAGCGCAAAGCGACAGTCTTCCTTTATTTTATCGAAACCTACAAGCAAACCATCATCTTTACTCTACCGGCGAAAAGCAAAAAGCTTACGACACTCGGGATTCCCAAGCCGTCTCCGATCCAAGTACTAACCGAGCCCAACGTTGCTTAACTTGGCAGATCGGACGGGATGCCGTGTTTTCAACGTGGTATGGTCGTAAGCGAGTGCTGGGCGGTGAAAGACGGTTGAAATAGTTGAAAGGAAAGAAACGAAAGAAAGGAAAGAAAGGAAAGAAAGAAAGAAAGAAAGAAAGAGAGAGAAAGCTATCCTTTATCACCGAAGAGACGCGAGACGACGCGACTGTGTGCACCTTTTGGTGTCTCGTAGGAAAAAGCGGCTACTGGCCTACGACCTCTACACATAGCGCGACAGAGATCTCCCACTTCGGTTTAATTACCCAAGTTTGAGGTTAGCATTAACCCCAAGACCTTGTCAAAGTGTCTTGATAAAATTTTGGAACGCATCCCCGTCAAGGGGATGCACAAAGGGAATGCGAAAGTTGAGAGTGAAGTGGAAAGGCTTTCGTGCTGTTCGTTTCATTTTGTCATCAAGTCGGTTCGTTCGATTCATTTTTAATCATTTACGGTAATCAATGAGTGGCGACGAAGCGCAGGGGTTTTTCTTCCCCTTCAAACTACCGTATAGTAGCCATTAATAGCCATTATACCGTACCTACATTTTTATACCGTACGTACATTGTTACCCAAAAAAATGAGCGTTTTTTCGGCGCGAGGGCCACTGATTCACTTTCAGTGAATCAGTGGGTGCGAAACTCTTCCACTATATGGTGGAAAAATTTTTGAAAAATAGGTCTTGTTGTAGTGGTGAAATTGAGTCGAAATTGATCAAAATTGAAATTCATCAAATGCGAAAACTCCAACAAGAATCATCGAAATACATTGATTACGAACTTTCAAACAATGCAGTGAATTTAAAGGATGTTCTTTAAAGGAAGTGCTGTTACTTTTCGTTTGAATAATTTATCAGAAGACGAAACACAGCGATTTGTAATTATGGGAAACAAGGGATGTGACGCTACAAAATTGACGTTGATGTTGCCTGATAGTCAAAATAAAAGCCAATCTCCGTACAACCATCAAATCACACATTCTTGCGGTATCGAAAGGGAATGACAACCATCAAATTGGTGAAATTGACCAAAAATTGACACACGACCACGCGCTCTTTGTGCGCGTCGCGACTCGGCCTCTTTCTGGGATCCCTGCCCAATAGATACCGCTCCCTTTCTCTCGTTCTGTATCGCTTCTGGCCTCTGGCTAAGATCAATGTGTAGTATCTGTTCTTATCGGCTTAATCTCCGGTACGAGTTCTATTGAACTCATCGAGATTAATCAATTTTTGGAACGGGTACGGTTTGTAGAAGCTTGCTTCTCGCCGTACAGCGTCGGCCCGCTATTGCACTTACTGGCGGGATCGGCGCACACCCCCAGTGATGGGGGAACAAAATAAAGAACGAAAAACAAAGCGCAAAGCGACAGTCTTCCTTTATTTTATCGAAACCTACAAGCAAACCATCATCTTTACTCTACCGGCGAAAAGCAAAAGCTTACGACACTCGGGATTCCCAAGCCGTCTCCGATCCAAGTACTAACCGAGCCCAACGTTGCTTAACTTGGCAGATCGGACGGGATGCCGTGTTTTCAACGTGGTATGGTCGTAAGCGAGTGCTGGGCGGTGAAAGACGGTTGAAATAGTTGAATCGCTTCTGGCCTCTGGCTAAGATCAATGTGTAGTATCTGTTCTTATCGGCTTAATAGGCTTTTGGACTGTGTAGTATCTGTTCTTATCGGCTTAATAGGCTGGTATAGTAGCCATTAGCGCGTGGCGACGAAGCGCAGGGGTTTTTCTTCCCCTTCAAACTACCGTATAGTAGCCATTAATAGCCATTATACCGTACCTACATTTTTATATCGGATCACCGCACACCGGACCAACCCGCCAACTCCGCGTGCCACCTCCACCCACCAAGAAGAAGGCAACAACAACACGCAAAAGGAACGGTCAGCAAAAGTTTTCCCATGAGAGTACTGAAGAAAGTTCTGATGAAATTCTAATTGAGGAAGTGGTTGCGATCGGATCCCCAGTCACCGGACCTGCTGCAGCTCGCTCACTACACACCACGCCTCCACCAAGCCCACCAGATCAGCTCAACAACACCTTCACCATCCACCGGACCCCGCCCAGAAGTCCTCCAATGCCTCAACCGCCACCACCAATGGCCGCAAATGGAGCGCTACATCAACGGGAATGGACGGCCAAGTTTAACACAGTCACTAATGCTCAAGGCCTAGATCAGCTGCTCGATGAGCTCCTGGAAGATGCCAAGACGACTACGAAAATGGGTGACGCGCCGCCGAAGAGCCCACGCCCAACCCAGCCAAGAAGACAACCGCCGCCACCACCAAGAAGAGGACCGCCACGTTACGATCCAAAGGCTGCATCGAGGATCCAGAAACTCTACAGGAAGTGCCGCCCACGGGCATTCAGAGAAGTTGTTGAGGCAGGTTCACCATTCTGTCAAATTCCAGCAAACGACCTCCACCGACATTTCAGCGACGTGTTTGGACCGTCCCCCACCCGTGGACCCGACGACTCCCGACTTCGTGCCAGAGCAAGAGGACAACCTAGCCGGTGATGTTAACCCGTTTAACGAAATCTTTACAGCTCCGGAGGTTTGGTCTCGTCTCTCCCGATGCTCCAACACCGCACCTGGCCCGGATCTCCTTCGTTACGCCGTTTGGAAGAGGTTCGACAATGGCTCACACATCCTCGCCTCGCTCTTCAACGCTTGCCATCGACTCCAACACGCCCCAGCGAAATGGAACCAATCTTCGACGGTGCTGCTCCACAAGAAGGGCGACAAAAGAGAAGTTAACAACTGGAGACCTATCTCCATGTCTAATACTATTTCTAAGGTGTACGCTTCTGTTTTAGCAAACCGTCTCGGGAAGTGGGCAAGCCGCAATGGACGCATCTCCAAATCACAGAAGGGATTCGTGGCAGCTGATGGATGTGCCGAGCACAACTTCGTTCTCCAATCTACCATCGTGGACGCTCGACGCAACCGGAAACAAGTTTCTATGGCATGGCTAGATTTAACAAACGCATTTGGTAGTGTCCCACATCAATCCATTTTCAGTGCCCTCAAATACGCCGGACTCAACAACACCGCCATCGAGGTCGTCCGTCGTCTCTATGCCAACTGCTCAACCACCATCCGAAGCACCACTGGTCCAACCAACGACATCCCAATCCAGGCAGGAGTAAAGCAGGGTTGCCCTTTGTCACCCATTATCTTTAATTTAACACTTGAGCCCCTTCTCCGAGCCATTTCCCAAACCAACACCGGATACAAGATGCATGGACGAAATGTGGATGTGCTGGCCTACGCGGACGACCTTGCGGTAATCACAGGTACCCCAATCCAACTTCAGAAAACACTTGATGTCGTGTCCTCGGCAGCTGACTGGTTAGGGCTGAAGTTCAACTCGAAGAAGTGCGCCAGCCTCTGCATCGATGGGAAGAAGAAGAAAGCACTCAACAACCAACTACGAGTACAAGGGGAGTTTATAGCCGTCCACTCTGAGGACGATCTATATGAACACCTAGGCACACCAACCGGCTACCACTCCGCCCCCAGTGCTCAGAAGGTGATTGAGAAGATGACCGCCCAGCTCGAAGCCCTCGACTCCTCGTTGCTCGCTCCATGGCAGAAGGCCGACGCCATCAACACATTTGTTCTACCGTGTATTTCTTTTCATCTAAAAAATGGTGTTGTAGCAAAGAAACCACTTACAGCATTCGACAATAAGCTCAAGGCCATCGCCAAGAAGTGGATGAACCTGCCGGAACGAGCCAGCCCAGAAGTCCTCTACCTCTCCAGTCAGATGGGTGGTTTAGGTCTACAGAAAATTTCAGTTCTCGCGGACGTCTCCAAACTTGTGCACGGCCTCCGACTACTCACCTCACCAGATGTCAAGGATTTCGCCGCAGCCTGCCTCCACGAGACGGTGACCAAACGACTTCGAAGGGCGATCCGTAACGAACAAGAAATTAGCGACTACTTGAACGGTTCAATGAAAGGAGATTTCAGGCTCGAGTCCAGCGACATCACCAACATGTGGATCCGACTACGCAAAGCGACTCGAAGACTGAAGGCGAAGATGGACATCGAATGGAAATGGGAATCTGGAAAACTTAACCTTTTACTTAACAAAACTCAACTTCCAGCCTCAACCGTCGAATACTCCCTCCGCTGTGCCGTCCGAGAGTTCTACCGCCAGAGCCTCATCTCCAAGCCGGATCAGGGCAAAGTTTATAGTCTTACGACCAGTTCAAACTGCTCGAACCACTTTCTGCAAACGGGTCAATTCACCCGTTTTGCAGACTGGAGATTTATCCATCGAGCACGTTTGGACTGTGTCCCCCTGAATGCCACTAAGAGATTTGGTAATGGAAATAAAAGTTGCAGGCGATGTGGACACGCGTCCGAAACTCTTCCCCCACGTGCTAGGCCATTGCAAACCTCACCTCGCGACGATCACCCGACGACACAACGCCATCTTGGACCGACTCGTAAAAGCCGTTAAATGCCCTGAAACTTCAGTAATTCGAATTAACCAGCAAGTTCCAGGCGTTAACTCCACCCTACGGCCCGACCTCGTAATCCAGGATGACCAAGCCAAGACGGTGACCATCATAGACGTGACGATGCCCTTCGAGAACCGAGTGGACGCCTTCATCGCCTCCCGACAAGAGAAACTCCGGAAGTACGACGACATCTCCAACCAGCTCCGTGCCCTCAACTACGACGTCGATCTGGACGCTTTTACGGTCGGCCCTCTTGGTGGATGGTGTTTAAATAATGACATTATACTTAGAAAACTCGGAGTCTCACTGAAGTACGGCCAACTCATGAAGAAACTGATGGTGACGGATGCGATCAAATGGTCACGGGACATCTACGTCGAGCACCTCACCGGAAATAAGCAATATGTTGATTGAGCAGAGGGAAGCCCTTACTTGTTGTCGTACATTTATTCTTACTGACTATATTTTTCAACTTTCTTAAAATTGTTGTCTCCTAGACCAATTTTTCAATATATGCTATTATGATTCATTTAACCTATCTGATTTTCCTATGCAAATACTTCTGACTGTATTTGTATTCATCAATTATGCCATCGGGCAACATATATTATTGAAATTTCAAAAGCATTATCTGAATAAACTTCCTCTGTTCTTATCGGCTTAATCTCCGGTACGAGTTCTATTGAACTCATCGAGATTAATCAATTTTGGAACGGGTACGGTTTGTAGAAGCTTGCTTCTCGCCGTACAGCGTCGGCCCGCTATTGCACTTACTGGCGGGATCGGCGCACACCCCAGTGATGGGGAACAAAATAAAGAACGAAAAACAAAGCGCAAAGCGACAGTCTTCCTTTATTTTATCGAAACCTACAAGCAAACCATCATCTTTACTCTACCGGCGAAAAGCAAAAAGCTTACGACACTCGGGATTCCCAAGCCGTCTCCGATCCAAGTACTAACCGAGCCCAACGTTGCTTAACTTGGCAGATCGGACGGGATGCCGTGTTTTCAACGTGGTATGGTCGTAAGCGAGTGCTGGGCGGTGAAAGACGGTTGAAATAGTTGAAAGGAAAGAAACGAAAGAAAGGAAAGAAAGGAAAGAAAGAAAGAAAGAAAGAAAGAGAGAGAAAGCTATCCTTTATCACCGAAGAGACGCGAGACGACGCGACTGTGTGCACCTTTTGTGTGTCTCGTAGGAAAAAGCGGCTACTGGCCTACGACCTCTACACATAGCGCGACAGAGATCTCCCACTTCGGTTTAATTACCCAAGTTTGAGGTTAGCATTAACCCCAAGACCTTGTCAAAGTGTCTTGATAAAATTTTGGAACGCATCCCCGTCAAGGGGGATGCACAAAGGGAATGCGAAAGTTGAGAGTGAAGTGGAAAGGCTTTCGTGCTGTTCGTTTCATTTTGTCATCAAGTCGGTTCGTTCGATTCATTTTTAATCATTTACGGTAATCAATGAGTGGCGACGAAGCGCAGGGGTTTTTCTTCCCCTTCAAACTACCGTATAGTAGCCATTAATAGCCATTATACCGTACCTACATTTTTATACCGTACGTACATTGTTACCCAAAAAAATGAGCGTTTTTTCGGCGCGAGGGCCACTGATTCACTTTCAGTGAATCAGTGGGTGCGAAACTCTTCCACTATATGGTGGAAAAAATTTTGAAAAATAGGTCTTGTTGTAGTGGTGAAATTGAGTCGAAATTGATCAAAATTGAAATTCATCAAATGCGAAAACTCCAACAAGAATCATCGAAATACATTGATTACGAACTTTCAAACAATGCAGTGAATTTAAAGGATGTTCTTTAAAGGAAGTGCTGTTACTTTCGTTTGAATAATTTATCAGAAGACGAAACACAGCGATTTGTAATTATGGGAAACAAGGGATGTGACGCTACAAAATTGACGTTGATGTTGCCTGATAGTCAAAATAAAAAGCCAATCTCCGTACAACCATCAAATCACACATTCTTGCGGTATCGAAAGGGAATGACAACCATCAAATTGGTGAAATTGACCAAAAATTGACACACGACCACGCGCTCTTTGTGCGCGTCGCGACTCGGCCTCTTTCTGGGATCCCTGCCCAATAGATACCGCTCCCTTTCTCTCGTTCTGTATCGCTTCTGGCCTCTGGCTAAGATCAATGTGTAGTATCTGTTCTTATCGGCTTAATCTCCGGTACGAGTTCTATTGAACTCATCGAGATTAATCAATTTTTGGAACGGGTACGGTTTGTAGAAGCTTGCTTCTCGCCGTACAGCGTCGGCCCGCTATTGCACTTACTGGCGGGATCGGCGCACACCCCCAGTGATGGGGAACAAAATAAAGAACGAAAAACAAAGCGCAAAGCGACAGTCTTCCTTTATTTTATCGAAACCTACAAGCAAACCATCATCTTTACTCTACCGGCGAAAAGCAAAAAGCTTACGACACTCGGGATTCCCAAGCCGTCTCCGATCCAAGTACTAACCGAGCCCAACGTTGCTTAACTTGGCAGATCGGACGGGATGCCGTGTTTTCAACGTGGTATGGTCGTAAGCGAGTGCTGGGCGGTGAAAGACGGTTGAAATAGTTGAAAGGAAAGAAACGAAAGAAAGGAAAGAAAGGAAAGAAAGAAAGAAAGAAAGAAAGAGAGAGAAAGCTATCCTTTATCACCGAAGAGACGCGAGACGACGCGACTGTGTGCACCTTTTGTGTGTCTCGTAGGAAAAAGCGGCTACTGGCCTACGACCTCTACACATAGCGCGACAGAGATCTCCCACTTCGGTTTAATTACCCAAGTTTGAGGTTAGCATTAACCCCAAGACCTTGTCAAAGTGTCTTGATAAAATTTTGGAACGCATCCCCGTCAAGGGGATGCACAAAGGGAATGCGAAAGTTGAGAGTGAAGTGGAAAAGGCTTTCGTGCTGTTCGTTTCATTTTGTCATCAAGTCGGTTCGTTCGATTCATTTTTAATCATTTACGGTAATCAATGAGTGGCGACGAAGCGCAGGGGGTTTTTCTTCCCCTTCAAACTACCGTATAGTAGCCATTAATAGCCATTATACCGTACCTACATTTTTATACCGTACGTACATTGTTACCCAAAAAAATGAGCGTTTTTTCGGCGCGAGGGCCACTGATTCACTTTCAGTGAATCAGTGGGTGCGAAACTCTTCCACTATATGGTGGAAAAAATTTTTGAAAAATAGGTCTTGTTGTAGTGGTGAAATTGAGTCGAAATTGATCAAAATTGAAATTCATCAAATGCGAAAACTCCAACAAGAATCATCGAAATACATTGATTACGAACTTTCAAACAATGCAGTGAATTTAAAGGATGTTCTTTAAAGGAAGTGCTGTTACTTTTCGTTTGAATAATTTATCAGAAGACGAAACACAGCGATTTGTAATTATGGGAAACAAGGGATGTGACGCTACAAAATTGACGTTGATGTTGCCTGATAGTCAAAATAAAAGCCAATCTCCGTACAACCATCAAATCACACATTCTTGCGGTATCGAAAGGGAATGACAACCATCAAATTGGTGAAATTGACGAAAAAAACACTCGACCACGCGCGTTCTTTGTGCGCGTCGCGACTCGGCCTCTTTCTGGGATCCCTGCCCAATAGATACCGCTCCCTTTCTCTCGTTCTGTATCGCTTCTGGCCTCTGGCTAAGATCAATGTGTAGTATCTGTTCTTATCGGCTTAATCTCCGGTACGAGTTCTATTGAACTCATCGAGATTAATCAATTTTTGGAACGGGTACGGTTTGTAGAAGCTTGCTTCTCGCCGTACAGCGTCGGCCCGCTATTGCACTTACTGGCGGGATCGGCGCACACCCCCAGTGATGGGGAACAAAATAAAGAACGAAAAACAAAGCGCAAAGCGACAGTCTTCCTTTATTTTATCGAAACCTACAAGCAAACCATCATCTTTACTCTACCGGCGAAAAGCAAAAAGCTTACGACACTCGGGATTCCCAAGCCGTCTCCGATCCAAGTACTAACCGAGCCCAACGTTGCTTAACTTGGCAGATCGGACGGGATGCCGTGTTTTCAACGTGTGTATGGTCGTAAGCGAGTGCTGGGCGGTGAAAGACGGTTGAAATAGTTGAAAGGAAAGAAACGAAAGAAAGGAAAGAAAGGAAAGAAAGAAAGAAAGAAAGAAAGAGAGAGAAAGCTATCCTTTATCACCGAAGAGACGCGAGACGACGCGACTGTGTGCACCTTTTGTGTGTCTCGTAGGAAAAAGCGGCTACTGGCCTACGACCTCTACACATAGCGCGACAGAGATCTCCCACTTCCGGTTTAATTACCCAAGTTTGAGGTTAGCATTAACCCCAAGACCTTGTCAAAGTGTCTTGATAAAATTTTGGAACGCATCCCCGTCAAGGGGATGCACAAAGGGAATGCGAAAGTTGAGAGTGAAGTGGAAAGGCTTTCGTGCTGTTCGTTTCATTTTGTCATCAAGTCGGTTCGTTCGATTCATTTTTAATCATTTACGGTAATCAATGAGTGGCGACGAAGCGCAGGGGTTTTTCTTCCCCTTCAAACTACCGTATAGTAGCCATTAATAGCCATTATACCGTACCTACATTTTTATACCGTACGTACATTGTTACCCAAAAAAATGAGCGTTTTTTCGGCGCGAGGGCCACTGATTCACTTTCAGTGAATCAGTGGGTGCGAAACTCTTCCACTATATGGTGGAAAAAATTTTGAAAAATAGGTCTTGTTGTAGTGGTGAAATTGAGTCGAAATTGATCAAAATTGAAATTCATCAAATGCGAAAACTCCAACAAGAATCATCGAAATACATTGATTACGAACTTTCAAACAATGCAGTGAATTTAAAGGGATGTTCTTTAAAGGAAGTGCTGTTACTTTCGTTTGAATAATTTATCAGAAGACGAAACACAGCGATTTGTAATTATGGGAAACAAGGGATGTGACGCTACAAAATTGACGTTGATGTTGCCTGATAGTCAAAATAAAAGCCAATCTCCGTACAACCATCAAATCACACATTCTTGCGGTATCGAAAGGGAATGACAACCATCAAATTGGTGAAATTGACGAAAAAAACACTCGACCACGCGCGTTCTTTGTGCGCGTCGCGACTCGGCCTCTTTCTGGGATCCCTGCCCAATAGATACCGCTCCCTTTCTCTCGTTCTGTATCGCTTCTGGCCTCTGGCTAAGATCAATGTGTAGTATCTGTTCTTATCGGCTTAATCTCCGGTACGAGTTCTATTGAACTCATCGAGATTAATCAATTTTTGGAACGGGTACGGTTTGTAGAAGCTTGCTTCTCGCCGTACAGCGTCGGCCCGCTATTGCACTTACTGGCGGGATCGGCGCACACCCCCAGTGATGGGGAACAAAATAAAGAACGAAAAACAAAGCGCAAAGCGACAGTCTTCCTTTATTTTATCGAAACCTACAAGCAAACCATCATCTTTACTCTACCGGCGAAAAGCAAAAAGCTTACGACACTCGGGATTCCCAAGCCGTCTCCGATCCAAGTACTAACCGAGCCCAACGTTGCTTAACTTGGCAGATCGGACGGGATGCCGTGTTTTCAACGTGGTATGGTCGTAAGCGAGTGCTGGGCGGTGAAAGACGGTTGAAATAGTTGAAAGGAAAGAAACGAAAGAAAGGAAAGAAAGGGAAAGAAAGAAAGAAAGAAAGAAAGAGAGAGAAAGCTATCCTTTATCACCGAAGAGACGCGAGACGACGCGACTGTGTGCACCTTTTGTGTGTCTCGTAGGAAAAAGCGGCTACTGGCCTACGACCTCTACACATAGCGCGACAGAGATCTCCCACTTCGGTTTAATTACCCAAGTTTGAGGTTAGCATTAACCCCCAAGACCTTGTCAAAGTGTCTTGATAAAATTTTGGAACGCATCCCCCGTCAAGGGGATGCACAAAGGAATGCGAAAGTTGAGAGTGAAGTGGAAAGGCTTTCGTGCTGTTCGTTTCATTTTGTCATCAAGTCGGTTCGTTCGATTCATTTTTTAATCATTTACGGTAATCAATGAGTGGCGACGAAGCGCAGGGGTTTTTTCCCCCTTCAAACTACCGTATAGTAGCCATTAATAGCCATTATACCGTACCTACATTTTTATACCGTACGTACATTGTTACCCAAAAAAATGAGCGTTTTTTTCGGCGCGAGGGCCACTGATTCACTTTCAGTGAATCAGTGGGTGCGAAACTCTTCCACTATATGGTGGAAAAAATTTTGAAAAATAGGTCTTGTTGTAGTGGTGAAATTGAGTCGAAATTGATCAAAATTGAAATTCATCAAATGCGAAAACTCCAACAAGAATCATCGAAATACATTGATTACGAACTTTCAAACAATGCAGTGAATTTAAAGGATGTTCTTTAAAGGAAGTGCTGTTACTTTCGTTTGAATAATTTATCAGAAGACGAAACACAGCGATTTGTAATTATGGGAAACAAGGGATGTGACGCTACAAAATTGACGTTGATGTTGCCTGATAGTCAAAATAAAAAGCCAATCTCCGTACAACCATCAAATCACACATTCTTGCGGTATCGAAAGGGAATGACAACCATCAAATTGGTGAAATTGACGAAAAAAACACTCGACCACGCGCGTTCTTTGTGCGCGTCGCGACTCGGCCTCTTTCTGGGATCCCTGCCCAATAGATACCGCTCCCTTTCTCTCGTTCTGTATCGCTTCTGGCCTCTGGCTAAGATCAATGTGTAGTATCTGTTCTTATCGGCTTAATCTCCGGTACGAGTTCTATTGAACTCATCGAGATTAATCAATTTTTGGAACGGGTACGGTTTTGTAGAAGCTTGCTTCTCGCCGTACAGCGTCGGCCCGCTATTGCACTTACTGGCGGGATCGGCGCACACCCCAGTGATGGGGAACAAAATAAAGAACGAAAAACAAAGCGCAAAGCGACAGTCTTCCTTTATTTTATCGAAACCTACAAGCAAACCATCATCTTTACTCTACCGGCGAAAAGCAAAAAAGCTTACGACACTCGGGATTCCCAAGCCGTCTCCGATCCAAGTACTAACCGAGCCCAACGTTGCTTAACTTGGCAGATCGGACGGGATGCCGTGTTTTCAACGTGGTATGGTCGTAAGCGAGTGCTGGGCAGTGAAAGACGGTTGAAATAGTTGAAAGGAAAGAAACGAAAGAAAGGAAAGAAAGGAAAGAAAGAAAGAAAGAAAGAAAGAGAGAAAGCTATCCTTTATCACCGAAGAGACGCGAGACGACGCGACTGTGTGCACCTTTTGTGTGTCTCGTAGGAAAAAGCGGCTACTGGCCTACGACCTCTACACATAGCGCGACAGAGATCTCCCACTTCGGTTTAATTACCCAAGTTTGAGGTTAGCATTAACCCCAAGACCTTGTCAAAGTGTCTTGATAGGATTTTGGAACGCATCCCCGTCAAGGGGATGCACAAAGGGAATGCGAAAGTTGAGAGTGAAGTGGAAAGGCTTTCGTGCTGTTCGTTTCATTTTGTCATCAAGTCGGTTCGTTCGATTCATTTTTAATCATTTACGGTAATCAATGAGTGGCGACGAAGCGCAGGGGGTTTTTCTTCCCCTTCAAACTACCGTATAGTAGCCATTAATAGCCATTATACCGTACCTACATTTTTATACCGTACGTACATTGTTACCCAAAAAAAATGAGCGTTTTTTCGGCGCGAGGCGCACTGATTCACTTTCAGTGAATCAGTGGGTGCGAAACTCTTCCACTATATGGTGGAAAAATTTTGAAAAATAGGTCTTGTTGTAGTGGTGAAATTGAGTCGAAATTGATCAAAATTGAAATTCATCAAATGCGAAAACTCCAACAAGAATCATCGAAATACATTGATTACGAACTTTCAAACAATGCAGTGAATTTAAAGGATGTTCTTTAAAGGAAGTGCTGTTACTTTCGTTTGAATAATTTATCAGAAGACGAAACACAGCGATTTGTAATTATGGGAAACAAGGGATGTGACGCTACAAAATTGACGTTGATGTTGCCTGATAGTCAAAATAAAAGCCAATCTCTCCGTACAACCATCAAATCACACATTCTTGCGGTATCGAAAGGGAATGACAACCATCAAATTGGTGAAATTGACGAAAAAAACACTCGACCACGCGCGTTCTTTGTGCGCGTCGCGACTCGGCCTCTTTCTGGGATCCCTGCCCAATAGATACCGCTCCTTTCTCTCGTTCTGTATCGCTTCTGGCCTCTGGCTAAGATCAATGTGTAGTATCTGTTCTTATCGGCTTAATCTCCGGTACGAGTTCTATTGAACTCATCGAGATTAATCAATTTTGGAACGGGTACGGTTTGTAGAAGCTTGCTTCTCGCCGTACAGCGTCGGCCCGCTATTGCACTTACTGGCGGGATCGGCGCACACCCCAGTGATGGGGGAACAAAATAAAGAACGAAAAACAAAGCGCAAAAGCGACAGTCTTCCTTTATTTTATCGAAACCTACAAGCAAACCATCATCTTTACTCTACCGGCGAAAAGCAAAAAGCTTACGACACTCAGGATTCCCAAGCCGTCTCCGATCCAAGTACTAACCGAGCCCAACGTTGCTTAACTTGGCAGATCGGACGGGATGCCGTGTTTTCAACGTGGTATGGTCGTAAGCGAGTGCTGGGCGGTGAAAGACGGTTGAAATAGTTGAAAGGAAAGAAACGAAAGAAAGGAAAGAAAGGAAAGAAAGAAAGAAAAGAAAGGAAAGAGAAAGCTATCCTTTATCACCGAAGAGACGCGAGACGACGCGACTGTGTGCACCTTTTGTGTGTCTCGTAGGAAAAAGCGGCTACTGGCCTACGACCTCTACACATAGCGCGACAGAGATCTCCCACTTCGGTTTAATTACCCAAGTTTGAGGTTAGCATTAACCCCAAGACCTTGTCAAAGTGTCTTGATAAAATTTGGAACGCATCCCCGTCAAGGGGATGCACAAAGGGAATGCGAAAGTTGAGAGTAAGTGGAAAGGCTTTCGTGCTGTTCGTTTCATTTTGTCATCAAGTCGGTTCGTTCGATTCATTTTTTAATCATTTACGGTAATCAATGAGTGGCGACGAAGCGCAGGGTTTTTCTTCCCCCTTCAAACTACCGTATAGTAGCCATTAATAGCCATTATACCGTACCTACATTTTTATACCGTACGTACATTGTTACCCAAAAAAATGAGCGTTTTTCGGCGCGAGGGCCACTGATTCACTTTCAGTGAATCAGTGGGTGAAACTCTTCCACTATATGGTGGAAAAATTTTGAAAAATAGGTCTTGTTGTAGTGGTGAAATTGAGTCGAAATTGATCAAAATTGGAAATTCATCAAATGCGAAAACTCCAACAAGAATCATCGAAATACATTGATTACGAACTTTCAAACAATGCAGTGAATTTAAAGGATGTTCTTTAAAGGAAGTGCTGTTACTTTTCGTTTGAATAATTTATCAGAAGACGAAAACACAGCGATTTGTAATTATGGGAAACAAGGGATGTGACGCTACAAAATTGACGTTGATGTTGCCTGATAGTCAAAATAAAAGCCAATCTCCGTACAACCATCAAATCACACATTCTTGCGGTATCGAAGGGAATGACAACCATCAAATTGGTGAAATTGACGAAAAAAACACTCGACCACGCGCGTTCTTTGTGCGCGTCGCGACTCGGCCTCTTTCTGGGATCCCTGCCCAATAGATACCGCTCCTTTCTCTCGTTCTGTATCGCTTCTGGCCTCTGGCTAAGATCAATGTAGTATCTGTTCTTATCGGCTTAATCTCCGGTACGAGTTCTATTGAACTCATCGAGATTAATCAATTTTGGAACGGGTACGGTTTGTAAGCTTGCTTCTCGCCGTACAGCGTCGGCCCGCTAGCACTTACTGGCGGGATCGGCGCACACCCCAGTGATGGGGGAACAAAATAAAGAACGAAAAACAAGCGCAAAAGCGACAGTCTTCCTTTATTTTATCGAAACCTACAAGCAAACCATCATCTTTACTCTACCGGCGAAAAGCAAAAAGCTGGCGACACTCGGGATTCCCAAGCCGTCTCCGATCCAAGTACTAACCGAGCCCAACGTTGCTTAACTTGGCAGATCGGACGGGATGCCGTGTTTTCAACGTGGTATGGTCGTAAGCGAGTGCTGGGCGGTGAAAGACGGTTGAAATAGTTGAAAGGGAAGAAACGAAAGAAAGGAAAGAAAGGAAAGAAAGAAAGAAAAGAAAGAGAGAGAAAGCTATCCTTTATCACCGAAGAGACGCGAGACGACGCGACTGTGTGCACCTTTTGTGTGTCTCGTAGGAAAAAGCGGCTACTGGCCTACGACCTCTACACATAGCGCGACAGAGATCTCCCACTTCGGTTTAATTACCCAAGTTTGAGGTTAGCATTAACCCCAAGACCTTGTCAAAGTGTCTTGATAAAATTTTGGAACGCATCCCCGTCAAGGGATGCACAAAGGGAATGCGAAAGTTGAGAGTGAAGTGGAAAGGCTTTCGTGCTGTTCGTTTCATTTTGTCATCAAGTCGGTTCGTTCGATTCATTTTTAATCATTTACGGTAATCAATGAGTGGCGACGAAGCGCAGGGGTTTTCTTCCCTTCAAACTACCGTATAGTAGCCATTAATAGCCATTATACCGTACCTACATTTTTATACCGTACGTACATTGTTACCCAAAAAAATGAGCGTTTTTTCGGCGCGAGGGTGCCACTGATTCACTTTCAGTGAATCAGTGGGTGCGAAACTCTTCCACTATATGGTGGAAAAAATTTTGAAAAATAGGTCTTGTTGTAGTGGTGAAATTGAGTCGAAATTGATCAAAATTGAAATTCATCAAATGCGAAAACTCCAACAAGAATCATCGAAATACATTGATTACGAACTTTCAAACAATGCAGTGAATTTAAAGGGATGTTCTT
>CAUEEP010000699.1:0-14555 GCA_958450365.1 Mesorhabditis belari | reverse complement strand
AATAGCATAAGCACCAGAAAACAACCAAAAAACTTATCCAGAGTTTTACTTTAATTACTTTGAAACTCGTTTTTTTAACTAAGTGATTCTCTAATCTGTCTCTTTTCCCCCTTTCTACCGTAATCTTATCTCTTTTTTATTCAATCTAACCATTTTTTCTTTATTTCGGATATCGAAAGTTATAAAAAGTGGATATATTGAATAAGAAATAAAAAGAAGATGAAGGTAGAAAGAGAAAGGGAATAAGCTTTAGAGATCGACAACTTTGTCTACATCGTATGGTAGCTTCAATCGATGATATGCCGATGGAGCAAAGCGGAGGCTAACTCGTTTCTTACAGCATTCAACATCAGCGTCAACAAGCCATTTAAGGAAAACCTGAAGGACTACTGAAAAGAATGGATGGCTGACAGCCAAAACGATCAATTCACACCATCGGGGCGAAAGAAGCGCGCGAGCTACGAAAAAGTCGCTGAATGAGTGAGGAAAAGTTTCCACACGGTTCCCACTTCTTGCATTGTCAACGGATTTCGACGAGCGCTGACCGATAAAACTTAGTACTGTATTTTTTATGTTGTTATGATTGTTTTGAGTCTGATACTGTTGTTTTTTGTTGTTATATAAACGCTTTTTACAAAGCTTGTTTGAATTTTTCCATCTGAAACGGCTAATTAGCATATTGTTAAAAATTTGCATGTTAAAAAATTCAAAAATTGCACGGTAGTTAGTTGATCAATAAATCACAACCCATTTTAGCTGTTCAATATTCGCTACTGTCTCTATAACTTATCGACTAAAGAAAATGGGATCCGGTAACTCGAAGGAAGACAATGAGGTAAGTGACCTAATCTGATCTATTCTCGCATAAATATTTAACTTGTCTATTGATCGCTTTTGCCCGTATTGATTCTAAGCTTTGAGTCTGAGCCGAAAACTCACTACCCCTACAGCGGCAACCGTCCAGTTGCTCCTTTATCAGCGGGAACTCCATCGCCGGCAATTTGCAACCATCGAACTAGGGTGCACCTTTCTTGTTGATCAGTTTGAAGAATTAAGCCAAGTTCATCACCTAAGACAACTTGAATATTGATCACATTTTGCTCAGACTACTTGTATTTCCATCTTTTCTTGCAACGAGAACTCCCGGTAAATGATCTTGTTGATCAAGATCTGGATTAACCGGCACAAGCATGTTTCCAGGCAAATCGTAAGAAATTGTTCGATCCATCCACTCTACATCAACAGTAGTCTGCATTCGAAGCACCTAAGCCCACCAATATGAAAAAAACTCAAAGAATTACCTCTCCAATGAATTCATTTCCAAAAAGTTCTTTTGCCTGTCTTGACGTAGTTTTGTTTGTTTACGTTGACGCTTGATTTCTGCGTATACGTTTAACTCGTCTAAACATAAGTCATTCTTTTATTTGCCTAAACCCCACACTCTCTTCATTCTGGGAAGATGACCCTTTCGAACAAGCCCACGTTATCCATCGGTACAATTGGGGTCTTGATCATCGCAGTCAGCGGTTGTCTAAATTCAAAATAAATTGTACTCTGATTAACTTTACTTCTCCAAGTTGCATGGTCTCGTCTTTTCTAGATCAATATTGCGCGCTACGTGTTTTTCCAGGGAGCACCAAAATCCGAAGTTACCTAAATTTATTTCTGCCTAAAAAATAGAAGAAACGCAACGACAAATAACGTAAACCCTGGCAAATTTCATAGTTTATCCCCAACCTTTGCATTAATGACTGTCCAAACATTCCTTTCTTTGTAGTGCATTCAATGGCTTTTTCTGCATCGTTCGGAAACTCACTCTGATACAAAACCACCGTTTCTCCAAGGCTAAAGCCACGGTCAATCGCAAACGCCTAAAAGAACTTATTTTTTACACATAAATTTTGTTACCTCCTCGATGCATCTCTTTGTTTTGACACCAGACGGAATCAATCCTGTTGTAAGAAGACTACCAACCAAATTTGCGTACTCTGGACTTGTCGAAGACCATGATCGATCTAAACATTTTCGCTTAAGTTGTTAACACAGAGAATTACATTAATGACGTAAGCCAGCTTCACATGACCATTTTTCAAATTGCAACAGTGTCTTCACGTGTAGGCATAGGACGAGAAAGATCAACAGCCCTTCTCTAAAGTTTATTTTGTGGCAAGGAACAGGCTCGCAATACTTACAACTTTGTCTACATCGTATGGTAGCTTCAATTGCTTTTCGACAAGCATACAAGAGGCTCTCTCGGCAGAATCGCTACTATCGATTGCCGAAATGTTTCCGACTCCTTGAATTGTCCATTCGAGCGCGTTCTCCACCATGTTTGCTAAAAGCAATTCATAACCAAAACATTTTCGAACAGCAAACGTACCAACTGCTTGAAGAGCTTTTCCAGCAAAAAAAGGTGCGCAAATGTCCAGGCGCGCAAAAAAAAGGTCGCATTTGTCCCACCCCCTATTTTCCTGCTTAATTCAGCTCACTTTTTGCACTAGAAAAACCATTTCTTTCTGAGGTAAAGCTAGTACAAATGTAAAGCTAACAATACCTCTATAATCTCTATTTCTCGCCAAAAATTCTTTTACAGAGAAGCTGTATTTCAAAAAAGCATCTTTTTTGGTGACACCTTCTTGGCACTAAGTGTTTACTAAAATGGGTGATTCTGGGTTAAAAGCATTAGATCAAATTTGCCTTAATCACAAATTTTTCCTATTTTAAGTACTTCATTTTAGGCTTTGAATGGGGCCCATTGCCTATTCATTAACCCATTAAAAACTTGTCTAAAGGCTGGTCACTAAAAAGTGGCCAATCTTTTTAATAGTTCATTTTATTGGTGGAGCCATTATTTTTAAAAGACGTTTGGAAAATTGTAAAAATTTATGCACCTACCTAATAACCGAACATTTTATTGAGAATCGCTTTGTTTTTTCTCTTTGTTATTTTTAAACCTTTCTAAATCTTTCATGGGTTTTATTTTTTAGAAAGCATCGGAATGAGTATAACGGCGTGTGAAAAGAAATTACTGGATGCGATACCAAGGTTCGGTTTTTTAAACTTTGTGTTACTGAGAAGATTTAACTAAAGTTTGATCTAAAAAGGAGTCATTTTTGCGTGAAAATCCTAAAATACGATAAATCTAGCAAAGATGTTCATTAAGCTCTTTAAACTGTAATATGTAGTTTATTTTTAGCCAATCGCCGCCACCTCAATCAACAAGAAACAGCTTACCAAGGCGCGGCAGCAATGAGGAGAATCGCCGACCGGAGAATGATGACGATGGTTTCACTCGGGTCGCTCGACAGCTTGCAAATGATAAAGACCGTCAGTTATCTCTGTGATATAATTCAAACGGAAAAAGGGCTAGATTCTATAGGATCTGTGACGAGTCTTATAGATTATCATAAAGATTCTCTTTGTGCTAGACTTCGCATAAAGCTATAATGACCAAATCTTAACTTTACTCAAATTTATCACCTTATTGAATGGGCTTCATTAACGGATTCAATAGTTCCTGAGTGAATTTGGTGTTGTAGCTTCAACCTTCCCGTTTGACGATGATGACGATGTAATTTTTCTTGGTGGACCGGAAGAACAAGAAAATGCCGGTAGCTAGTGAAAAATATTTAATTTACCAATTCGGCTTTTAGGGCCGATCTTCGTGAGAATTGACGCGAATGAGGATGAGAACGATGTGGTTTGGATCGATTCATCGAAGGGGCAAAAGAATGACAAAAGACAGCTGAAAAAAGGTTCGATTTATCACTAAATTCCTTTACTTTCATATTGCAGATGAAATGGTAAAGGAATCTCAAGGATCTTCTAGCGCATCATCAACTCTAAGCGCACACATCGGACGTCCTCGTGGTCGACCTAGAAAGGAAAAGATTCCTGAGGTAGAAGAATGTTTTTGTCTCTTCAGAAATTCTTTTAGAATAAAGTCCCAAAGAAGCGCGGTCGGCCGAGGAAACAACTTGAACCAGGTACTAAAAAGTATTTACTTTTGTTTTAGTTTCTAAATAATGAAACTTTTAGTGAACATGGAAGCGCTCGACTTGACACTCGCGCAGCCAACATATGAGGGACGACCGTTGCGCAAAAGGGCATGGCAGGATTTGAGTGTAATCGACTTGTTTTCATCATCTGACGAGGAGGTTAAGGTAGTTTTTAAGCAACTTAAATACCGAGACTCAATTTAAGTTTATGCTATTTTTTGCAGAGACCTAAAGCTTCAACCAGTCGCATCTCGACCCCGAGGAACGTAGACAAGAATGATGGAAAGAATTTGCAATCAGGAGGAAGAGGGAAGAAAGAAATGGTATGTTTTGCCTAGGAATTGCGTATAAAGATTTTATTCTAAAATAGCGTTGTATCGGGTAGATAAAATAGTATTGTCAGAGACCTAGCAGCTAAGTTTTTGTTAATATTTAGGAAACGTCATTAGGCGCTCTCACGCCCAGAACAAGCAGTCGGAACACGTCACCACTTTTCGAGAATGATACATCCATTTCATCGTCATCTCCTTGGTTGGTCGTGGACGATCTGGAAATTGGCGCCGAAGAAGGGGAACAACCACTCTCTTCTTTGTCAAAGAGGAATCAGAAACCCCTTCGGACACTAGGTTAATGTTTGATCGCTGTCAAACAATATCTTTTTTAGTGAAGCCAAGAAAACGCGTTTATGAAGACTTGGCGTTGCCAGAATACGACTGGAGGCTTCCCCGAGAAGATTTGTACGAGGATAAAGGTATTGCTCTCGGTTGACTTAATTTAAATGTAGCCCTTTAGATGTTCCATTACCATTGAACTTACGCGACTTTCAACACACACCTCGGGTCCTGCCGAAATTCAAAGCAAAAACAAGTTGTGTTGAGGCTTAAGGTCTAAAATTTAAGCTTTTTAGCAGATTCGTATTTTCTGGAACTCGACGCCTATGAGGAACAAAAAAGAAAAAGAAAAGAGGATTGAACAACGACGCAGACAAGCAAACAAGATTCAAAGTGAGTGGGTAGTTGAAGCTTTAGTTTTAGGAGCCTTCATGTTTCACTACTTTTTGTCAAACAGTGCTAAGCTGGGTGTGGCTTTAATTGTTCTTATAGGCCATCTTTCATTTTAGGCCATGTTCGTCTTCGCAATTCGCAGCAGCAGCTTCAAGACTTTCCGGATCCATTGTTCCTATCACCGCTTGAGGACCGAGCGGCTCATATGCGTGCTGGTAAATTTTAAATTCAATGTTTTTAGAAGAAAGATATCGGTATTAATTCAATATAGTACGTGTAGGTGAACAAAATTGAAATAGGCTGCTAGTAATTTGCTCAAACGCTCTTATTTCCAGAAATGGAGTCGTTGATCGGTCGTTTCGGTGGCTTGTGTGATGAGGCGCGCGATCTGATAACGGATTTAAATAAAGACGTGAGTCGTTCAAGTCGCGCTCATCGCACTTTTATGCTTTTTTAGGTAGTGCTGAAGGCGGTCGATCAAATGATGCACAAAGACTACAGCGATTCGCTCTACAAGAGGAAGCCGTGATGATGGTGTAATAATACTTTTTTAAAGTGTGTTAACCCGTGCTTTCTAAACTCCAGGTTTTTAGGTAATATTGACACTTCTAAGCTATCTCTTCTGTTTCTTAATATCTTTTTCTCGTTCTTTTTTCAGTTTAGTCCTTTCTCGCTTCAGCTTGCCTATTCTGATGTGATTTTCCATTTCTCAATTTATGTATCGGTTTTTCTTGTTACATTATTATTTCTTGATTGCTTCCCCATTCTTGCAATAATTTCTTTTTATTTTTATTTAACGACAAGTTTGCATTCATTAACAAAAGACAAGAGAATACCCATTTGAAAGGAATTTGTAGAGTGAAAATTTGTAAGGAAATAAGGTAAACTAGTTAGCGGCTCAGGTACGGAAAGATAAAGTTTAGTGCAAAATAGGGAAGGGTACGGTAGAGTAGTAGGATTACTCTTACCAGGGTCGTTTAGCTATAACAATGTCAAATTGATGGTTAATCAGATAATTAAATGGAATTCTTGCCAAACTGGTTCTCTAACTAGTTATACTAGCGAAAATTCTTGTAAAAAAACATAAAAATCTCCAATCTAAAGACAATTTTTGAACTTTGTCGATTTCATTCGATAACCTGTTGTGACCGATTCGTTCTTCGTGCTCATGTCCATTTTCATAGACTCCACTGTCTCTTCTCTCCAAATAGCCACCTTGTCCCAATGGGAATCACTTGGGGAATTGGTGGAGGAGCGGTGAGTGGCGGTGGACGAATCTGAATGTTGGGAAGAAAGAAAGCTTTTTAAGTCTAAAAATCTGCTAAACATTATTTACAACTAATAGACGATATTATTGCAAATAATACTATTCAAATAACAGTAGACCTGTAACAGTGAGTCATAGACGTTTGTAGACTAGGGAAAATTTGGCTTTAAGCTATGCTTGCTTTGCTTTAATCTATCGCAAAAATCGCCCAAAGTTTGTCGAATCGAGGGAACGGGAGGAGCCTTCTTGGTATTGTTCGGCTGGCATCTTGGTATTGACCGCAAACTTTTTGCACGCCGAGAGTCAGTCGGTCAACCTGAATTTCGATGGTTTTAATTTTCTCCATATTTCCTTTCCCGCACCTTTCTCTGCACTCCACTCCCGACCAGCTCGAATTGTGAGTATTCGCCTGTTTTCAGCAATATTCCCATCTCGTCTTTCATCCTCTCCAATGCGTCAATCCCTTCCTCCGATATTCCCTCATCTTGCACCACTCGATTTGTCCAGCCACCATTCACGGCCTAGAAAAATACCATTAGAGTTTTTATTTGTGGTTAGAGTGGTTTTGTTTAGTTTGCAAGCAAAGATCGAATCGTTTTCCCCGTTTTCCACTTACCCCATGATCCGCTGAATAAGATGGGCCATCGATGGGCAGGGCGGTCGAGAGGGGTCGAGAATGCCGGGACCTCTGCAAAATTTTAGATTGCCTTTCAGAGTAAATTAACATGAAAGAAAGACTCGAGTGCATTCCAGATTGCTGAAAAGAATAGTTTTTATAGATTTTACAGATTCAGGATTTGAAAATTAGATCTCAGTAAGGGTGGTTGTCACTTGGTGAACGGAATGATTCAGTGAGAGAGAATCTCGAGGTCTTTCTAAAAAAGTAGCGCCATTGAAACTGTTAAAAATGCAAATTTCTTCTAGAAATTGCTAGAAAATTATGCTCGAATAAGACTGAGGCCAAAAGAAGGAATTTATCAAAAAATTTTGATGGCCAAAATATATTTTTCTGTTTGTTCTGGTTGCCAACAGGAATGTTGACGCAAAAATTTTGGATTTGTTAAAAGATTGGATGAAAATAGAGGCAATATTATGGTAGAAAGGACACCTTTTAGGTGCGGCTGGATAAAGTGGCAAATTTCGAGCTTCTAAACTTGTGAACAGCAAGAATGCGTTCCAGGATAGGCAAAAAGTCGTTTACTGACTAGTTGGGATTATTGTAGTCGAGAATGGGGGCAGGCTTTGGAAACAGGTCTGAAACTGTTAGAGAGAGTGGTGAATTTTGGGTTTCTAAACTCATACGACAGCAAGCGTGCGCTTCAGAATAACCAAAAAGATTGCTTGGAAACCCAGTGGCTACGGGAAAGCGGTGTACACTGATCGTCCACCATCATCGATCGGGAGATGTGTAGAGGACGGCGACACAGATGTCGGCGGAACAACATACTAAACAAAAACTTGTACAGTGTAGCGAAGTTTCATGAACCATTTTTTCCAATTGCTCTGCCCGATCAATTCATGGTGTGAATTGATCGTTTTGGCTGTCAGCCATCCATTCTTTTCAGTAGTCCTTCAGGTTTTCCTTAAATGGCTTGTTGACGCTGATGTTGAATGCTGTAAGAAACGAGTTAGCCTCCGCTTTGCTCCATCGGCATATCATCGACTCGTCGATTTCGTATTCAATCGCCGCTGCTGTTGCACCAAATTTCCTATTAGACCCCTTTGATTCGGCGGTGTACGATTTCCTTCTCATAGCATTTAAAATAAAAAATTAAACATAAAATTATGAAAAAACTAAAGAAACGAATGAAATAAACTGCAAAAATGCATTAGGTAGCTGAGGGTATTTCTAGTTTTGTTGTTTGGGAGGGAGCGAAGTGCATGGGGGAGGAGTTGATTTTGTGTTTTTGCCTACTACACAGACGCTCTCTCCAGCCGGAGAGAAAACATAAACAACTTGGGGCGTAGACGTGCAAAGGAAAAAGGCCCTCTTTCACTTGGATCATCGAAGATCCAGACAACCTTTTTTTATCTTTGTTGATGAGATTTTAAAAAGCAACGAAATATTAACGTTCACAAGATAGTTGTCTGACACTTGAGCCGCTCGCACTTTTTGATGATCATTAAGATTTAACCCAAACATGGGTGAGCAGATAGCTTTAACATAGATATTCCAATCAATGTTGAGTTATTCAGGGCTCACTATGAACCTGCGGATGTGGGTGCCATTCTTGCGATGATTGACGTTGTTCCGCACTTGAACGAATCTTGTCTAAAGAAAGATTACTTTTACAATTCGGCTAAGATTACCCTTTTAATCTACAGCTCTTTTAGATGGTTGTGTGTTGTGTTGCATGCTATTCATAGGGAATATATGGACGAACTTTACGCAAAACTGGATTTGGCAAAAGAAGGGCTGCAAAAGCTTGAACAAACTTCTGATAGGAACGCTGCAGTGACATATCAATATTGTGAAAATGTGCGGATTTTTAGGAATTGGAGAGTAGCGAATCAACATCATCAGAATTACCAACGGATAACAGCAAAAAAGGCACAATTTCGGTAATGCGATTTGTCAAGATGGACAGCAAAGGGTAGATATATGGAGAAAAATGGACAGCAAAGGGTAGATATATATAAAGGGTAGACATGGAGAATAAATGTCGTGGGTGGTGAGAGGAGAGTGACCGAAGGGCGAAGAGTACCATAGGATAAGTGCCTACCGTACACTAGCTTGCCGATCGATTTGTGTGAAAATTTCCTTTTGATTTTTTTTGTGATTTTTTTTGTGATTTTTAATATACATTTCAGATGTTTTCTTTTGATGCCAATGTAATGTACCAGATGATTTGTGGATTTTGGCGAGGTCGAGCTCGAAAGTTAGATTTAGGTCGTAAAACTCATTGCACTACCGATCTTTGACTCTGGAAAACTTTTTTTCACGCTGATCAGATTTTGATGTTTGAATACGCAAAAAAATGCGTCATGGATCATGACGCTAGCTCAAAAAATAGCAATAGGCTTTAGCAATAGTTTAGGCTAGCTAATAGAATATTTTTCATGAATGTTCCTGGATAGCCCATCAATTCAGTTTTCGACTCCGACCCCGTATGGATAAGCTAGCTTCATTAGGTCAAAAGATCTTGATCACCTTCTATAAATAATGAATTTTTTAGAGAATTTTACCAGCATATTGGTATTCTAGTAGACCATTATGCCAAGAACTTTGGATTCCCTAAGAATCTAGAGAATTCATTAAAAATTCAGTGAACTCACTTTTTAAAAAACTCTTTAAAAATTCAAGAAATTCACTGAATTCTTAAACCTCTGTTAAATAGAATGTCGAACCTCTGTTTGAATAGAATGTCTACTGATTGTCTACTGAGCCTCTACTGTATATAAGAATCAAAACAGTATTGGGTTACATCGTTTCAGATATGCGATCGGCGTCTCGAATTGTTCTAATGATTATGATGATCGGGGGATGTACGGCGATTCGAGAAGAAGAGGCGCTCAAATCGATTGAAATATTGCAGGTTGGTGATCGAATTATAAAAATCATTCTATTTAGTATTTGGCATATCGAAAAAGAGCAACAAACCGTTTCTTAACTAAAAAGCACGTTTTGCACTTATCAACTGGCAAGCTGCGAAAAACATTATAATATACAAATATTTATAACCCACACTCAAAGTTCAGTCAAACCGTCTATGTACTCACTTTTTCTATTGATTATAATTTCGCATCAAAAGACCATCAAAAGACCATCATCATTCCATCAAAAGACCTTTAACTCTAAAGATTTTTTAAATAAGAGATTCTTGGAGTAAAAGTAGTAAATTAGATGCAAATTCACTGATTTTATATGCAAGATCGGTGGATTCCTTCCGAAGGGCTCTTTTCACCAGCGACTAATGGGATGAAAAGTTTCATTTAATAACAAATTATCAATTTTACATGCCAAATCCTTTACCTCAAAAGTTCCTTACCTCAAAAAGAGGATCAAAAGACCATTAAAGGCTTAACTCTTAGAACCTCTTAGTTCAGGAAAATTTTCATCATCCTTATATACGGACCACGTATATTTAGTCCCTAAATATTTCTAGCTTTTTAGCTCTCTTTTTAGCTTTTTAGCGCAATATTCAAACCGTTCAAGCGTTTCCACCATCATCACCATCACCCGCCTCACGCACATCAACCGCCCCAATTTGTCCCACAAGCAGTCGCCTGTCCTAATTCCATGGCCACAATTGTTCGTTTAGCCGGCCTAATTGGAGCAAGTGCGGTCATTCTTGGTGAGTTATGAGCAGAGAAAAGAATGCATCAAGATCTAAAGGTCAATTTAGCATCATCATGTCAGGGTTGTTCCAAAACCAAAGCCAGGACCAGGTTCTGGCTTTGGTTCTAAAGCCAGGGCTGAGCCTGTCTTGGCTTGGCCTGGTTCCAAGTTTACTCGGTTGGAATGTCCCTGGTCATGTATAGCCTTTGGTCCAAATGGGTCATTCTAGAATTCTAAAAAATACCACAAAAACTTTTCCAGGAGCCTACGGAGCACACGTATTGCGAGATCAAGTGGACGAGCATCGGAAGAAAGCCTTTGACACCGGGTCGCGCTATCATTTACTGCATTCGGTAAGTCGGAAAGGCTAGTCTTTACAGCTTTTGCTTCAGCATTTTCAGTACTTACTACATACCCGCGTAGTACCGTACTTCCGTACTATATCTAGTGCCAGATGCGTATCCAAGGGAAGACCAAGGGATACAGGATCTGCCTAGTACCGTAATATCATACGGGCAACGGCAGTTATCTACGTAGATAATCCGGCTATCGCACTCAAATCACTGCCGTACACTGCGTAGGTATAAGGTAATGTTGTGTCATCTACAGCTCTGGCTACCGTTTCCGAGCACCGTACACCAAGTTCCAGGTGGCTTTGCTTGGCGCTCGTCAGGCTCGTCACCCTCTACTAACCGCTCTTCTCTTCTCGGCCGGCATCATTCTCTTCTGTGGCCCCTGCTATCATTACAGTATCACCGGCGAGGAGAAGCTGCGGAAATTCACGCCAACCGGCGGTACTTTGTTTATCCTCGGCTGGTTGTCGTTCATTTTGTAAAGTTTCTTGTAAGTTATGATTACTGTAGGCATGCCATAGAATAGCCAGGTCAAGCCAAAAATTGAATCATTTGTTATTTGTTCGAATCTCTTCCTCTACAAGTGCTTTAGAACACTTCTTATACAAGTGCTTGCATGTTACTTAATAATATGTAAATTAGTAATGTGATTGGTATGCTAATTTAAATAATCCACACATAATTGTGTAATCCCGTATATTTCTAGAGTTAAAAATCGACTTTCAGAAGCAAACGTGAAGCCTTTTTTCGACGAGTTTTACCCGGCGACAATCTGGGATAACGGTTTTACCCTATGAGTTGCACGGGATCGCTTTGTTCATTTTCTAACTCAATTTATTGATTTCACAAACTTGACAAACTTTCGCGAATGTAGAGCATCGATTTCTCGACGGCCTCGTTGTTGAGGGCAACATGGGAGTCACGATCGTAGCGGGATTGCTCGTGGAAGACGCCGAGTGCATGGGCCAGCGCTCGTGCGATGTGACGCCGAACTGGAGATCGAGGGAGTTTGCTTAGTTGGTAAGTTCAAATAATTGGAATTCGCTTTGTCAATTAACTGGTAGTGAGCTCACTTTGTAGAAGCCGAAACTCTTCTCTCTTTTACACAATGAAAGCTGTTTTAGAGCTGTATCTTTTTGATTTAATTTCACCTTTTGGTACAAAACCTCGAATGTTGCAAGCAAAATGAAATTATGATTGCACGCCTAGCGATTACCAACTAGAAGCTGTGAAAGACTTATCTAAAGAGATGGGATTTTTTTGACAGAATCAAATCAAATCGATTGTTAGAGCTGCTGCAAAGTAAATAGAGAAAAATAGATCTTCCATTATTTCCGTTGAACTCGATTCAATCGTGAACAAGTTGAAACTCGCTTTTTTAAACGGTCAACAGAAGACAGGGGAGGATTTTATCTTAGATTGGCAATATGAATGGGTAGATCGTAGGTAATTTTTTCTGAGGCTTGGATTTGGTCCGGTTTACAGTTTATTTCACAAAATAGTTCATTTCCCTAAACCCTGCCCTCTTTCCTCATTTCTACCGTAATCTTGACTCGATATTTTTACCAAATCTTTCTTTTTTTTTATCTGTTTCTGTGTGAGTTCACAAAGGATATCGAAATTTATAAAAAGTAGATTAATTGGGTAAAAATAGAGACAAAATTACGGCATTAAAATCCTAACCACATGTTCCCACATGTTCACAACCATGACCCACATGTTCACAACCATGACCGATGCTAACGATTTGCATTGGGACAGTGTCGTCTCTGCCCACTGTCGACCAGCAACCCTCCTCGTAACCAACAAACTGAAAAATGGCTTTAAAAATTAGAAAATTGTCACTTTTCACATCACTCTTCAGCCTAAAAATTCATGTTTCAAAAGTTTAACTTCAAAACAGTTCCAATCGAATTAATGGGGTTAGCCTGCTTCATTTGACTTTATTGGTAATCAACGAACACAGAAATGGAAGAATTGCAGTGCGCCAGAAAAGGGGTGTTTACAAGAGCAGCACAAAGTACACTAAAAGTTTACCTGCAAGAAAAACTTCTCAAAAGTGCGAGGTCGAAATTTCACGCATGTGTTCGCCGCCCAGAAGCGAATCGCGTGCATCACCGAGAGACGGGCTTTCATCGCTGAAAGCGCCTTTTGGTTGTTGTGTCTGGAGCTTGATCAATTTGAGTTTAAACACTTGCACTTGTTTTTATAATTGAATAAGTAATTGAAAGGTACCCTTAGACCGATTCGATTAGATTTCTCTTTTTCTTTGTCAATTTTGAAACTCACAAAGCGATCCGTACAACTCATAGGGTAAACCGTTTTCCCAGATTGTCGCCGGGTAAAACTTGTCGAAAAAGGCTTCACGTTTGCTTCTGAAAGTCGATTTTTAACACTAGAAATAATGGTGATTACACAATTATGCGAAAGCGATTTCTTTGACCTTCGCTTGCTTTGAAGCACGCTTTTTATTATCTGGAAGTCTGTAAAAACTGAATCGTTAAAAGAACAAAAACTCACCATTTTCCCCTTTTTCTAACTCACCGATGTCCGTTTGTCGAATAATTAACGATTTTAGCCAGTTGCTCTTCGAAAGCACCATGTCTCCATCGTAGAGGACACTGCTGAAATGGAAAATGCGGTAAGTGTGCTAGATTGGTAGACTCAATAAAATGAATAGCGCCAATCGATTCGCCGACCCCGAAAACCCTCGGGGTACAAATTTACAGCTAAATATCTTTTTCCATCAACAAATCAAAAGAGAAATGTAAATGATGACAAATGTGCGATTCTTTGTGCGGCAGTAATCGCTCGCCGTCTGGCACACCACCTTCTGATTGGTGTCTTTTGAATATCTTTATATATCAGTTGCAAAGCCATCTTTTCTACAACTATTAAATCTACGATCAATTAGTGATTGCTATAGTATTTGTTCTTTTTACCCAAAATTCAATATTTATTCACTGCAGAATTGCAGGTTTCAAAGTGAAGTGGATAAGATAGACAAATCTGATATTAATGTCAAATTTTATGGCGGTGGGGCTTGCCTGCCGGCTTGCCAAACACGAAATCTCGCCAATCCGGTAGACTCAATAAAATGAATGGCTTCAATCGATTCACCGACCCCGGAAACCCTCGGGTACAAAAAACCCTCGGCCACTTTCACGAAATTTCACGAGAATTTCACGCACGTGTTCGCCGCCCAGAAGCGAATCGCGTTGCATCATATCGAGAGACGGGCTTTCATCGCTGAAAGTGCCTTTGACTGTTGTTCTGGAGCTTGATCAATTGAGTTTAAACACCCGGTTTTGTTTTTGTTTTGTTTTTCGATTAGATTTCTTTTTTTGTTTGAAACTCACAAAGCGATCCGTGCAACTCATAGGGTATAGCGCCGTTTCCCAGATTGTCGCCGGGTAAAACTCGTCGAAAAAGGCTTCACGTTTTTTTCTGAAACTTTCTACACAATTATGTGTGTGGATTAATCTTATTTTTAATTTTTTTAATTGTTTTTAATCTTAAAAAATGGTGAACATGTTTGACACAGCCGCGCTGCGAGGCATTGGGCTACCAAAACATAGCTTACAAGTTTAGCCCACAAAAAAAACGGTCAAAGATACTAAGTTTGTTGTTGAGCTATATTTCACTTTATTTAGT
>CAUEEP010000697.1:0-32262 GCA_958450365.1 Mesorhabditis belari | reverse complement strand
ACTTGACGAAGAATTGTGGCAGGCCCTATTGAAGACTCGAGTTGAGTTCATTGAAATTAACGCGCCCTATGGAATGCCGAAGTGTTGCCCAGAATGGATAATAAAAAACGTATTGCCCAGTGAAAACGAGAATTGCCAGATCCTCATTTCTCTTCGATTTTATCCGAACGACGAGGATGATGACGAACATGATACTTTTGCTGCTAATCCTTTATGGAAAAGTGCAGAAGATGTGAAGCTTTGTAGAGAAGTGGAGTTGGAATTGAGAGGAAGGCTTTTCTACAAAGTTGAGAACTTTATTTCAGTACAGTGTTTTAAGAAGAGTGGTTGCGTGGATGATTTGAGATTTTTGATGGCCAAAGAACCCAGGCGAACTTACGGCGCTCGCGAGCGTGATACTTTTGTGATGCATTTCTTTGTGAGACGATTAAAGTCGAAGCGATGCTTGTTTTGACTCTGACTTTTAATTCAAATCAATCTTCAAAAACTACCATAGTTGTGACTCTACTTTTATCTAATCTATGTACTAAAATCTTTTCATGTGTTTCAAGTATCATCAATGAAGCTTCAGAACAAGCATTACTTTATAGTTTACCAATTCAAAGATTTTTCAAAAAGTAATGCTTGTTTGCTTTAACTTTCCCGTTTTGAAGCGATCGTACCAAACACAACATTGTTTAACACCAAACACAAACACAACATACTCATTCTCCATTTCCCCCCGTTCGATTTCCCTTCGCTATTCAACGAGGCGGAGTGACGATACATGAAGAAGGCGATATGATTGTTAGATTTGTATAGGTTTGTATTTAAGGAACAGTTATTTAGATACAAATTAGCAGATAAAGGTGCTCCAGAGCAGATAAAGGTGCTCCAAAAAAAGTCAAAGATACTAAGTTTGTTGTTGAGCTATATTTCATTTATTTAGTACCTTGTTGACTCGCTGTGTCAAGTACAACTCAACAAGGAATTCCAGACGACCGATTGGCGTGTTAGGTCTGAAAAACCTTGGGGTTTATGTTATTCCTTTTATTTTTAGACCACTCCCCGAAGAAATGATGCACTACGCCCGGGAGGACACTCACTATTTACTCTACTGCTATGATCTGCTACGGGAAAGACTTTTTCAGTGTGAGTGATTGTGGAAATCTCTCAATTAGTGATCTTTTTAGCTGGAAACGAAAGGACGAACAATTTACTGGAAGACGTTTACAGGGACTCCAAGGAGATTTGAAGTTTGAAGTTTGAACGTTTGAAGCTCATATCTCGTAATTGTCGCCAAGTTTTGGTAGAGCGTTCAAGCCGGCAATTGTAGAAATTGCTAAAAATGCAACGTTTACTTGCCTTTTTTAAAAATTTGTTCATGAAAACTTTCTGCCAGCGAACAATCTCACAATTTAATCTGATAACTTCAAATCAGCCTCTTTTTGTTGCTCATCTTGATTGGATGAGCTGGGTTGAGCATCGGAAGCGGTTGCTTCATCACTTTCCATTTTCCTATCTAAATTTCATTCATAAAATCCATTTAGCAAGCAAAGAGTAACAAAAATGAAAAATTGCCTTGAAAAATCTAACAACTTCACGAAGAGCAACAAATTGGCCTATAACTGAAACATTAAAGAAATCGTGCTATTGTGATCCAAGAGATCCAAAAGATCAATTTCGAGATGTGGAGACTAGTTAAATCAAAAATGGCTAAAATCCTAAACAAAGTGAAACCCATAAGTTGACTACTTGATTTTAAGGGGAACCTACCAAAAAGGAAATGGATTCAACTTTCAATGAATAGCTAGCATCTGACTATCAATTACGTAAAGCAATGGTTGAGTTGATTGAAGAAAACCTAGAAATCTCCCAAAGAGACTTTCTTCAAAGACAAATTTTGAGCGAATAACGGGAAATTGATCGATTTGGTGATGAAAAACGTGAAGAAATCGTTGAAATCCAGTAGCCGAAGACTTGTAGAAGATTTTTGAGAGGTTTGTTCACAAAAAACGTTAGAATCCCGCATTGAAGGCTTGTAAAGATTTGTTTAATCCAAAAATGTAGAAATCCAATAATCGATCCTCTTTCCTCAATTAGATGTCGAATCCGGCGTCTCGCATGCACTGTTTGTGCGCCTCCGATGAATTTCCCGCAGTGTTCCTCACCATTTTGAATGATGCACTCGCCGCGTACGCGTTTCGTGTCTAAATTACACAGTTAGCGCAAGATTTATGTAAAAGAATACAAAAACAAATGTTCTACAGATAAAAACTACCTGGACACGCACAACACGGCTTCAACCTCGGCGCCTCCTTTTCGCCTTTTTGCTGCTGTTACTTTAAAAATGTTTCAAGAGTGAACGCGTTTCGGAATATCAAATAGATCAACGATGACGTGAAAATTGAGAGAAATTTGACAACTTCGGCAACTTTTTATGCTCTATTAGCTAAAACTAAAGCTTTTGCACAGCTTTGGGGTTAAAAACGCAGAAATATGCCCCTTTCTGCCTCCATCAGACGCCTAAAAGCGGCTCTATCTCGCGCTTTCTGTGCAAAGAGAAGCTCTGATCACAAAATGAACCAAATGATTTATCTAAATGACTAAACTTGCAAGAAAACCGCGTCATTCGGCTAAATACTCATCCAAACATCATTCCTTTGAAATTTAGCATTTTAGCTTGAGCTAAATATCTTAATTCCCTTTATAGGTTATGAAATGTTTTCCTGCTTTTTTATCATTTTTCGTTCGTTAGCCATCATGAAGCGTTTGTAAGGATTTTATTCGCCTTTCTACCGATTTTATGCACAAATTGTAACAATCTGACTATTTTCAGCATGGTGGGACTATTCGGAAAGAAAAAGGACCCGAAGGAGCAAGTACGAGAGCTGCAGGTAGGGTTTTTCAATAAATTTGACTTTCTCACCGGTCCTGGGCATGATTTTTTTGGTTTTCTTGGGAAAAACTAATGGCTGGTACTGCAACTATAATCGTTAAGCATGTATGCCACAACTTTGCTGATTCCATTTTATATAACGTTTGTTTTAGAGAAAGATGCGACAAGAGATGAGGACGCTCGACCGTCAAGTTTACAGCATTCAACGTGAGGAACAAAAGGTAAGACAAGTTGTCGGCTACCTAAATAGTGTTTAAAAGAAACTTGTTTAAAGAAAGGCGTTTAAAAGAAACAGAAAACTTTTTTAGTTTAGTAGCTTTATGCAGATTCAACTTTCTGCCAGCAAACGATCTCGCAATCTCACAATAGCTAGCCTTAGCCTTTGTTAGATAAGCTCTTATCATTTAAAAAGCTCTTTAAATCATTAAATCATCATTTTATTGTAAATCAATGGATTACGGTAGTTTAAATAAGAAATAGAATGATAAAATGTAAAAATTTCAGCCCAGCCATCGGCATTCGTCGACCACAATCAGACGCGAGAATGGGTTCGTTTTTTGACAAGGATTTCAAGCAGAAGCTCAAGATAAGCCTTCTGTAGAAACTGGAGATAAGCTTAGTTGCATATGGACGATAGAATTCAAAAAAAAATCTTTTTCCCATAAAATTCTCGATTTTCGCATCTGATAGCCTTCTCCCAATATTCTAACTTTAAGATTCTCCTCGGGAACATCGCTCCTCCTCATTAGCAATTTTTGAACCTTTTTTGCTCTTATACTAGATATCACCATGGTAAACAAAAAGGAAGTTGTGATTTCAGAGCCTTTTTCTGTTTTTTGCGTAGGCTTTCCAGCATACGACTTCCAGAAAAAATCTCCAGAGAGATTACCATTGCCCTCTGCTCCAATGGAAACAAAACCAGATATAAATTGTGTGCAAGACTAAGAGAGATAATGAACCAAATTTAGAGAGTCATTCATTTTTAATTTAAATGCCTAAATTTTTCGTTTTTTTTATTCGTTGAGTTGACTTTTGAGTATTAACCTTGAAAATGAGGAGAAGCACACCTGAAAAGTATCCATTAGCTAGTGTGCATTCCAGAATGGAACTTTGCTTCAGGAATAGAGAAAGATTCAACTAATTCAACTAGTTTGATCTCAAAATCGAGTTACTCAACCAAATGAAAAAAAGTACCCCGAAAAACGCATCCATTAACTAGTGTGCATTCCAGAATGCAACTTTGATTTAGGAATATCGCAACATTCAACAAGTACACGAGATTTCTTTGATGCAATCAATTTGATCTTTTAATTAGCTGAATATCTTTTACACTTGATCTTTAATGCAATGAGCTTATTAAATAGTTTATTTTGAAGATTTATTTAGTTTTTTTATTCTTTATTCCAGGTGCTCTCCTCGGCCTTTCACAGTCCGTTTTGGGTCCTTCACATCAAGCTCAGCAACAAACAACACAAGAGCAACATCGTCATCGACAAACACATCAATCCACAACAACATCGATCAGGTAACTAATTCGTACTTTATACCTCATGTAGGCCAGAATCTTAGGGGTAGATACCGGAATTATCTTTTCAATTTTCCTATTCAATAGCTATTTTCAGTCTCCACTGCTCCCGCATTTGTTGTCGCCCTTCCACCGGTGGAAGATCCAGAGAGCTCAGCAGAGCCTGCCACGGTCGACATCGAGTCGATGGAAGAGTTTGTATGCAAATGGGCAACATGCGGGAAAGAGTTCACAACCAAACAGGTAGTGTGTATAGTTATTATTCCCAAAAATCGTCCCAATTCAGCCCTTCTATGATCATGTTAAAACCATTCATGTCAATCCAATTATTGAGTACATTTGTGAGTGGGAAGATTGTAAGAGGTAAGGTCTCAAATATTAGGTGAACAAGCCTTTCCTTCCTTTTTACCTTTCCTTTTCAACAACCTAATAACTCTAAAAGTTTCAAGTGGACTTTAGAAAAAAGAAGCCCTTCGAAGCTAACTACAAAGTTGGTGGGTCACGTAAGATAGCACACTGGAGAGAAACCACACAGATGTGAAGTGGTTGGATGTTTAAAGGGAATACAGGCGCGTCGGGGATCTCAAAGTCCACAAACGATCTCACACCGGCGAAAAGCCATACAAGTGTACCAGATGTGGAAAGGTATACAATCACTTCAATACAGGTCAATCCATTGTTTCAGGCGTTCAGTAATTATAGTGATCAAGCCAAACACCAAAAATCAAACCCATTCAAATGTGGTGAGCTAATAAAGGAAGAATTTAACAAAGTACCACAATTTAGAAGGGTTTCAAGTGTCAATATGAAGGATGTCCGAAGGCTTACACCGATCGAGGGAAGCCTCCGCAAGCACTTTAGAGGGAGTCACGGTGATAAGATGAATGAAAAGAAAAAGAAAATGAACAAGTTAATGGAAGCTGGCAAACGATGGCCGAAAAAAGGTTTAGAAAAATACAAAATTAATTTTAACATTTTAATATTATGATTAAGAGCAAGAAGGGTTGTGGCTCAAAATATCGTGAAAGCAACATCAGGCCTGGCTCTGGAGGGCGAGAAGGTGAGACGAGTGCGAAAAATGGAAACGAGAAGCCGATCAGTGGGCTTCGGCTCAACGTTGAAGGATATCTCACTGCTGCTGCAGAATTGGGAGAAAGTTTGTTGTGAAATTATTTCGCAAATCAAAACACTTGATTTCAGTCGCAGAATCGGAAGCAATTGAGCTGGGACTTCCAGAAGGGAGGCGTGAAGGCAATCAAATCTACAGAAGTGCCAACTTCGGGCCGGTTCGTCAAAAAGAACGTTCATTAACAAAGCAGATTTAGCTTTATGAACAAACTGGACGCATGCGGGTTGCTGGCTATGAAGAAGATCAAGACATAGCTGAGGTTGTTAGTGTAAAATCAATCAGTGAGCAAGTTCGAGCCAAACACCAAAACGCCCATTCAGATGAGGTGAGCTAATAAAAGAAGATTTTAACAAAGTACCACAATTTAGAAGCGTTACCTGCGCGGTTATCAAGGATGTCCGATGGCTTACACCGATGGACAACGATGGACAAATGGCCCTGACTCGGCAGGACCTTCATCGGAATTGGAATAAATTGGAATAAATTTGACTGGAATAACTGGAAATGGACAAAAAAATACGCTTCTCGGGAAAGGGTTTTCATTTCAGCAAAACAATGAAAGAATGAAAATAGCTTACTTTAATTCTTCAGCTTGATTGAATATCTTTAGAAATTGAAGAGTTTAAAAGATATAAAAATAAAAATAAAAAGTCATATTTGACTGTTTTTCTCAATTCTAACTTTATTTTTCCTCATTAAAACAATTCTAGAATGTTAAAGTAGTTTAAAACTTTCAAAGTTTTAGAGTTTTTGTTTTTGTTTTTGTCATTTTTGATTGCTTTTGTTTTGTTTCAAATCCAAAAAAAGCTTTTTGAGTAAACAGATTTTCAAAATATTTAGTGTGAGTTTCAAAGTAATTTAACTTCAAGCTAAAACCTTGAGTTTAATGTACTGGTGCTGGGCCGTCTTTACTTAATTAAAATCGCTTCTTTCTAGCCTCAACTGCTTCTTTCATTACCCTATTAAAACAATTCTTCTGCATTAGAGTTGTAAGTTTCAAAGTAATCAACTACAGCTCAATTTTGCGTTTAAGAGTTCGTTTTTTTCGCTTTTTCCATTTCCCCATGAAAACATTGCCGCGTTTGAACGAAGCGTTTACAAATTCGAGCACTTTGTTCAACTTACATGGATTTCTCGTAGCTCTTTCAGGTCGACCCTCAACTGATCCCTTTCTTGCTAAATGAGAGTTTCTCTATAATATATTACTCTAATAGACTCAAAAGTAAATACTCTAATAGAAGCCCTACAGAAGCGTCGCGGTCCACTCAAACAACGCTTTGAACGGTCCACTCAAACAACGCTCAAACAACGCTCACTAAGCTTTGAACAAGGATTTTGTTCTTTATTTTCCATAGAGCAAACCATGATTAGTTGTAATGCTTTTGATTAACTTGACCAAAAGTTGAAACCCAATTATTTATCAATGAACCCAATAATCAATGCACACTCTTCCCCCAATAATAATGAACACTCTTCCCCATCACCCAGATCAAAGCTCTGTGAATGGGGGACATGCAGCCGTAAAAAAGGGATGTTTCCATAGGTTATTTGAGAACTTTATTGTAGCAAATGTCGCGTATAATGTTCTTTAGACAAAAGGACGTCTCTTCCCTTTTATATAAAGTAAATTCATTTTGAAAAGAAAAAGCAAAACTAATTTTCTCGGGGACGAATCCACGACTCCTCTGGGGTAGAATTTCTCTACATTCTACTGTATTCTTTCTATCAGTGCAGCCAAAACCTCGTCTACATTCCTCAAAATCTCGAGAACCTTCTAGATTTAATTGATCGCTTTTTGGAGGACTTCAACTTACCAAGGTGGCTATTTTATAGTTTATCTTCTAGAAGTGCTTGTCTAGTTTTGCAGATTTCAAACAGATTTCTAGGCAGCCAAATTTGGATCAGAAGCTCAGACTTGATTTTGTTGAGAAATAAGGTAAAGATCTAGATTCTAGCTTTGCCTAGATGCTTGGTAAAGCCAGCCGACGTAGAGAAGAGAGAAGACGTTGAATCAAATGCCAACCTGTATACGAATTATATGTGAATGATGTCCGGATGGTGTTTGTGATTGATTCGGTGTCTGGGATGGGATTTGCGAGGCTGAATGAGCTGCTGCTGAGGTGGCAAGACTCTGCGCCGGCACCAGGAACATTGGGAGACCCGTTGCCTGCAATTCGAAGTGAAATCGTGATTTATTGAAGTTAGTTTTTCAGTTTTTTTGGATTTTCTTGATTTGGAATCAGCATAAAATTCCCTATGGAACAAAAAGAAACGGCATCTCGAAATTCGATCTGGACGTCAAGGAAAGTGTTTGTGACAGACAGGCAGACGGACAAACAGACAGGCAGACGTTTTTTTCTGCTTTAGGAAAAGATTTGTGACCTGTTCATCCGTGCCACCATTCGCTTGCAAATGGCGCGTCGGGATCTCGGTGGAAGATCGGAAAGCATGTAGCGACAGCGGAGAGACGTCTGTAAGTCTTCTTTCTTTAGATTTCTTCATTAAAATCACAGTTTAATCAAAGGAAAAGCTTTTGTTAGAGTTCTAACATCAATTGCGATAATCGAATTATGATAATTGCAATCTCCTGGCACCATTTCGATAATATTAGCTGATCTGTGAGTCAATTTTCACAGCAAAAATCGTGTTACAATGTTCTAAAGCCATTGTTAGTCCGTGAAAAACCGAAATACACTCCGAGTGTAAACAAAAACAAAAAAAAAACCCAAGCCCAAAAACCCATCGAAATTTCACCGCCAACCTATCAATCGCCTTTCATCGCCAAAAGTCGCTCGCATTTTCTTCTCGATTTCCCCTCCAACTGCCTTGCCTCAATCTCTTCCGGACTCAGCGATCCATCGTGAATCTTCACTCTCGGTGCCATACTATTAGAGAAAATCCGGTAAGCTACTAAAAACCAAATTTGCAGAGATGATTCGATTTCGAATCTAATATTGATAATGATGGATCATCAACATAAAGTATCTTCAAGGAAACTACCGCTTTTTGAAAGGCTGAAAGGTCAATGCCGTTGCCTGTAAGTAAACAAGTAAACAATTGCTAGAGCAATTATGATTAAATTGCAAAAACTCGGCGTGCAATCCGACGCGAGTTTGATAATTCGGTACGCTGGTTCCGGGTTGACTTTCGAAGCTGAAGCTGAACACTAGCAAATCTCATTAGATCTTCAACCTCTTGCATCTTAAGACCAACTTTGAAACTTGTTCTTTTTGATCCGTTTTCAAAAATATATCAAAATTAGCAAAATATCAAAATATATCAAAATTCTGATCACTGAATATTCTAAAATGTGCTAAAACTTGCAATTAAGTTTGATCTGAAATTTCTTTGTTTCAAAGTGCTCGATTTGGAGAGCAAAATGAGTTTTCAGTTGAGGCTTTTCTTGTGCCATTTTGCATTCATTCATTACCGAAAACCTTGACTCTTTACTAAAATCTATTCATTTTTGCCTTTTAAACACCACAAAAACATGAGTCTCTTGGAAAAAACGGAAAATATTTGACAGAAAAAAATCGGGTTTCAAATTGGAGAGATAAGATGATGCGAAAATCCAAAATTTCTGCTATTTTTGGTCTTTTTCTTGAGATTTCGGCATTTTTTGGGGTTTTTCTTTGGAAAATCGATTTTCTAAGGGTTACGGTAAGTCTGGGTAAATAAGTTTTGGTGTTGTCTGCGAGAGAGAGGGACAACTTCTCGATTTCCCCTCCAACTGCCTTGCCTCAATCTCTTCCGGACTCAGCGATCCATCGTGAATCTTCACCTCATCATACCCACTTTCTCCATCCATGTTTGGTTGTGCGTTGGGAAGGATGCTTTGGCCTCGCACAAAACAAGCCCTTTCAAATGCGCTGAGAATCGAGAGGAAGACGGGGAACTGAGATGTGGAAAAGAGAGATGCGGAAGAGGGGAAAGGGAGAGAAATACTAGAAACTACGGAAGGGAGAAGAGACCTTTTTGGAGGGGGGAGGTTGGGAAAGCTGAGAGAGGAGAGAACTTTGTTTGACTCATACAGAGGTGCACTTTGTGCTCTTCGAATACCTTTAAACACATTCTTTTTTGGTGCACTTAATTTCTCGCATTTCCCGTTAAGTTATTAAGAAAAGAGTAAATCGGGGAAGCTTAACTTTATAAAATAGGAATTCTAGTGAGAGAAGTTGAATCATTGACTTTAAAAATCTCTCAAAAGAGAAATGCGGAAGAGGGGAAAGGGAGAGGAAAGGGAGAGGGAAAATTTTTGTTTTTGTTTACACTCGGTCTTTTCTAGATCTTTCTACATCAAAAATAGGTACCTAAACTTTCTGAAAATATTATCAGCTTATAAATTTACAGATTTTGAAACCTAAACAATTCCAAACATCAAACAAACCTAAACTTAAACAATTCGAACATTAATTTACCTGTGCCAAAGCTTTTTCTGTTCTTGTTGATCTGTTCCGGACGTCCGAATCTGAGCCGATTCATTCTCCTCTGAAACGGAGGTCCGACTCAGAGACTCCTCTGAAACGTTTCGGAGGAGAAGGATCATTCTTACGGAATCGGATGTCCGATCTTGAGAACAAATAATTTAAATGCAAAATCCAATGTTTTGAACAAAACACGCTTAAAAAACACGTTGAAGAGTTCTTTTAAAGAGTTCGAATTGAATAGCTAAGTCGATATTTGCTCGTGTTTTCCTTCATTCATTCAATCGTTCATTCACTCATCTGCCCCATAAACACTCTCATGGGAGTAGTCGATGTAGAGGAAAAGATCCTCCTCGTGGTGATCCTAGAATCGGTTTAAAATTCTTTAGAATTGTATCTTTAGAAATGCAAATGTAAAATGTAGCCTTTGCTGAGTAAATTAGAAATTCTCGGACAGAAAACTGATTCGAATGAATGCGGACGTAAATTGATCTGACCTGGTTAAAAGTACTTTTAAAACCCCTAGCACAGCTTTATAAGATGGTTTTATAAGACAAAGCCTTACTTACAGACACTCAATTTGAGTCTGTAAGGCTAAAAGAAAAGCCTTACAGACAAACAATCAATTTCGGCCAAAACTACCGTAATCTTCCGCCAGTTTTACCCTCAATTAGCCTAATTTTGGTGAAACTCGCTGAGGGAATCACAAGCCTCGAGTTAATCAGAACAAAATTGGGCTAATCGCAGAAGCTAAAGGTGGTTAGAAAACACTTTACTATGAAGAAAAAATTGGTGTTTTTTTAATTTGTGTCCGTGTTTTAACTTATTTGATTAACAAGTCCCATTCAGCTAATTAGTTAACGTTAGCCATTTAGTTTCAAATTCAAATTCAACAGTTTCAAATTTAACGACTTCTAGCCGATGTTTTGTCTTTCTAATTAATGAAGATTTTTCTGTTTCCTCTTACCTGATAGAGTTGTCCCATGGTGGTCATCGTTTGTGGAATGACGTTGTTGACGAAGAAGAAAAGGGCGTAAAGGAAAGATGACAGGTAAAGGTACTTTTTATTTCAATTGGTATACGTAACATTTAAAAGTTATCAAACAATAAACTAGCAACAAAGATAAAATAAAATAAAATTCACTAATTTAAAACCGATACTCTTCAACTAATCGTTTTGTTTTCAAATGGAAAAAAAAATCGAAAAAAACAATTTTTTTAAAAACTCGGTCAGGAGCTTTAGAACAAAACTTTATTTTCAGAAAAAACAGAAAAATCTAAAGCTTTGAAGTTTTTTGTTAGCTTTTAGCTTTGGATCTTGACTAAACGATTAGAAGCTTTCTTTCATGTAAAATCCAAAATCCATCAGCTAAAGACCTGATAAACGATAAAATGGCTTAATAAAATTGACAAGTAGAAGAGGAAAGAAAACAAATCTACATTAAAACACAGATCAAACAGGATTTAAACATTCAATACTTTTTTCTGCGCGCCTAATTGAAAATCTAGTTGTCGAGCAGATCGAAAAAGGAAATTCTGAGTTTGAAAAGTGTCTAAGCATTGAGAAGCCAATCACTAAATAAAAAAGTCTTATTTCAAAATTGTTTAGATCAAAATGTTTGGGTAAATTCCAGTTTTCGGAAATTTGATGATAGATCGATTCGGAAATTTGATGATCGATTTAGCGTCTCTGTTTCAAAATTGTCAACCAGAAATGGTCAACCTCAATGTACGATAAACCCTAGCAACCATAAGAGAAAAATAGATATTTCATCATCGGAAATTTGTGGAAACGAGGTAAAAACTTGTAAAATTCAATTTTTAATTCAATAAATGAAAAGGTCAAAAAAAGAAAATCATGTTTCAATTTTGAGCAACAACAAAAGACATAATACTTTATTAATAAACGAAAATGAAAACAAACAAATCTAATTCCTCATTTGAAAATTATTCATTTAACTAATAAAAACAAAGAGCACAATGGGGAAATGGGGAATTGTTTGGTTGTGGCTGTGGTGGTTGTTGAAAAGAAAAGTGGTTCAGTGACACCCAGATGACCGTTCCAACAAGGTATACCAAGGAAAAAGGAGAAAAGAAGAAGAACAACAACAAAAGACATAATACTTATCGCGGTGAAAAGGGCAAAGAATGGCTTAATAAAATTACCTGATAGAGTTGTCCCATGGCTTAGAAAAGCTTAGGTTTCAATTTTGGGCAAGTAGGGAAGTGAGGAAGCCTCGATAATTCTCGATTCTCGATAACACTGGAACTCTGCCAGAAACATTAAACAAAAGACAAAAAAATCCATCATTGGATTGAATTACCTGTAGCGAACAGCACCCACTTTGAAACTTTAAAATTTTAACAGATTTTAAGTTTTTATGATTTTACAGCTATCTTGTACAGTTATCTTGTAAAATCATAAAAACTCAAAATCTGTTAAAATTTTCAAGTTTCAAAGTGGGTGCTGTTCGCTACAGGTAATTCAATCCAATGAGAAGATATTACGCAACCAAATCTTATGAACTACGGTAGTTTTTATTTGTTAATTCAATACAGGTAATTCAATCCAATGATGGATTTTTTTGTCTTTTGTTTAATGTTTCTGGCAGAGTTCCAGTGTTATAGAAAAAAACTCTAAATCGCTTGGGAGTTATGGTTAGGTAAAAACAAAAAAAAAGAATGGAGGGAAAGGCAGGCGCAATTCTGCATGAACAAATGTGCTCTTTTATGGGCAAAAAAGCGGGGTGAAAGGAGAGGTTGAGCGATAGAAGAATGAAAGACTTTCCAAATCTTTCAAGATCTTTTAAGATCAATGATCATTTTACTTTTGAATCATAAACCTGCGAGTTTCCTTCAAAATTCAGTTTCGATTTTGTTCACATTTAAACTCGATTTTAGGTAATGAGGGACGTACTGAAAAAAATTCGCGAAATTTTGGAGGTGCTCGTCGTTGGGTCGATCATAACAGGTTGGATTTGTTGACTGACTGTGTGTACCATTCATAGCCATAAGCATAGCAAAGAGAAGTCATTTCTTATATGTACTGCTGCAAATCTATTTCTAAGCGAACTCTTTCATTCTGGCTCATAAAATTAAAAATGTGGCTTTTGGCTCATAGACTAGTCCAGAGGCATAAAGGCCAGGCCGGGTCATTTGACCATTTACCAGCTTACATAGTAAGCCAGGTTTACCAGGTAAGCTGGTAAGCTAGAAGTCAGACCAGGCCAGAAGTCAGAGCAAGGGATTTTGTGGACCAAGCTTGTAGTAAACCTAGACCCATAGCAAAGCCAAGCCAGGCAAGAAGTCTTGGCTTCTGAACTTGCCTTCAAAACGACCCTGGTCAAGTCAAGCCTAGGTCAAGCATTTTATTAAGCTACAAAATCAAGACAGACAGACTTTCATAACAGATAAATTCTGAAACACAACTTTTTTCCTATTTTTTCCTATGAAAAGAATTGGAGTCTAGACTATTTTGGTTCTCTGTTAAAAAATCCCGAACAATTCTTTCATTTGCTTATAGATATTTTAAGTGATCAATGACCTAACGAAACCATTACCCTACCCCGGGATTTTTGACTCATCAACATTTTGAAACTCGTAATCCTCTTCTCCTAAAGCCGACTCTTTTTATCTGATTTATTCTTGACAAGACTCTCAAATACTTGATTTGGAAAACAGCAATAAAAAGAACACATATCATTTCTATAAACAATCTAAAAACAAATTCTACAATGAAAAGCCTCAGACGGAAGTAAGAGCATATCTAGATCATTTGAAACTCGCAATTTCGAATTACGCTTGAAATCTTTCAAACAAAATGTTTCCAGCACTCTCGGGCACTTGATCATTTGGATGTGGAAAAAAATTGGAAAAAAGAAATGGGAAAAAGAGACGCTGAAATTGGCCTCCATTCATTAAAACCCCTTCTCACACACATAAAAATAGAGGCCAAAAAGGGTTGGAAATGAAAAGAAATGCAAAAAGTGAACAGAAAATGAGGAGCTCAAATAATTGGAAGCAGATAGATTTTGGAAGAGAAAAGCCTTGGGTTTGTTGAAAATGAAAAGCTCTGTCTCAAATGCATGTTTCAAAATGCTCAAACCATCGCTGATTTTGAGAAACCAAGTGCTCAAACAAAGCTGTCAAACTCGAAATTAAGGTGCAATTCTTGAAACTTTTGTTGGGTGAATGAGAATCCAAATCTGGTACCAGCTTTGACTTTTTGTGAAAAACTGATGTCAGATTCGGATTATTCATCCCGAAAACCCTAGGTTGCAAATTTTTAGCCATCTTGATTCGTGCCAGACAATGTTACTATCTTGGTTCTCTGTTACTGACAATGTTACTTTCTCCTACTTAGGCTCTGGAAAATCTGGAAAATCGCTTTCAGACCAGCTCTAGTTGGTCTGAAAACGATTTTCCAGATTCCAGATTGGACCTGATCTGTGACGGATTCAACTGTAAAGTCACGGAATCGGCGCATTTCGGCACGGAAACGGAAGATTCTGCAGAACTGGGTGCCGCTCATGGTTTGATAAATTTCATCGAAAGTGGACTGAGTTTTTGCAAGGCAATTTCACTTCATGATTTAACACCTTATGATTTAACATTTTCTGTGGAAGACATTCTCTACAAAATAATATTTAAAAGAGAACTCAAACAGCGCCTCAACTCAACAAAGGATCATTTTTTCACAAAATCGATAAACTGTCATCTAGAGTAAACGGTTGGAGGGATCTTCCTGAAAATTTGGTAACTTATGTAATTGAGTGTGCTCTATCTTTTTTATATAAACACCAAAGGAGGTTTATGTGGAAGAAACTGTTCAAGCAATGAGTCGCACTTTTTCTCATTTTGATTAGCTGTGTTTGGGAATCCATAAAATGACAAAGTCACTTAAAATGCAACGAACAAAAATCAGACACGGTGGAGATCAAACGCAACTTCGGGAAGGGCATTTCCAGCTTAATCACACTTTTTAATCTTTAATCATTTACGAAAAAAGCTCTAGAGGATTTAGAGAAAGTATTGTTAAAAAAATTATATTGTAAAATCGTAAAAAGCGAGCATTTCTTGATAGAGAAAAAGAGTGTTTCAAAGTTAGTGGGGTCAAGAAAAGTTTTAAACAACTAGTGTTTCTTGAATAGATTTGATCTGAGGATTTTGGGTTTATAAAAACCAAAAGCCACCCATTTCAGTTTATCATTATGCTTATTGTTATTTAGTAGTTAATTGTGGAAAACCTTGGTTTCCAGGTCAAAGATGAATGCTTCAAAACGAGGCCTTTGGAAATGAGAAGCTATTCTAGTGAAGTTTGAGCTGAAACGATGAACTAGAGATGCATGAGGCAAAAAGAATTTAATATTAAAGGATTGTATGAGGCTTTTAAGTCAATTGCTCAGACCAGAAGCTAGTTTTTTCATGCTGAACTCAATGTGGAATGTGTTTCTGGCTTTAAGAGTTCTTCTCAAAAAAATCTAGCTTCTGGTTCGAACATTTAACCTAGAAGCCTAAATTTTCTTTGGAAAATCGTAAAAATAATATCTATAAGATTTTTTCAAAAATTTATAAAACCAAAAGAAAAATGAAATTCTTTAAGTAATATTTTAGTAGTTAGCTGGGGGAAGGTTTAGAGGAGATCCCAAGACAACTGTCTAACAACTAAAAGTTTTTAGACAAAGTGTTTGTTAGAAGAAAGAATGTTTCAAAGTGAGGTCGTTAGCGGTTAAGTTTTTCTATCTAATAAGATCTTTGGGTTTAGGTTTAATTGGGTTTAGGTTTAATTAAAAAGAAACAAAGTGTTTGTTAGGGTATTCATGCTTCAAAGTGAGGAGAAAGCAAAAAAGGTTCAACTTGTAATGATTAAATCAAAATCAGATTCTTCAAAAGATTCAAGTCTTTTATTTCGAAACCGGGTCCTAAAGAGAATCTTCAACTCTTAAAAAAAACTAGTTGGTCTGAAAACGATTTTCCAGATTCCAGATTGGACCTGATCTGTGACGGATTCAACTGTAAAGTCACGGAATCGGCGCATTTCGGCACGGAAACGGAAGATTCTGCAGAACTGGGTGCCGCTCATGGTTTGATAAATTTCATCGGAAGTGGACTGAGTTTTTGCAAGGCAATTTCACTTCATGATTTAACACCTTATGATTTAACATTTTCACTTGACGAAGAATTGTGGCAGGCCCTATTGAAGACTCGAGTTGAGTTCATTGAAATTAACGCGCCCTATGGAATGCCGAAGTGTTGCCCAGAATGGATAATAAAAAACGTATTGCCCAGTGAAAACGAGAATTGCCAGATCCTCATTTCTCTTCGATTTTATCCGAACGACGAGGATGATGACGAACATGATACTTTTGCTGCTAATCCTTTATGGAAAAGTGCAGAAGATGTGAAGCTTTGTAGAGAAATGGAGTTGGAATTGAGAGGAAGGCTTTTCTACAAAGTTGAGAACTTTATTTCAGTACAGTGTTTTAAGAAGAGTGGTTGCGTGGATGATTTGAGATTTTTGATGGCCAAAGAACCCAGGCGAACTTACGGCGCTCGCGAGCGTGATACTTTTGTGATGCATTTCTTTGTGAGACGATTAAAGTCGAAGCGATGCTTGTTTTGACTCTGACTTTTAATTCAAATCAATCTTCAAAAACTACCATAGTTGTGACTCTACTTTTATCTAATCTATGTACTAAAATCTTTTCATGTGTTTCAAGTATCATCAATGAAGCTTCAGAACAAGCATTACTTTATAGTTTACCAATTCAAAGATTTTTCAAAAAGTAATGCTTGTTTGCTTTAACTTTCCCGTTTTGAAGCGATCGTACCAAACACAACATTGTTTGTAAGTAAGAGCAGCTTCTCCAAAAACAGTACAAATGTTCTGATGGCATTCCGTAGCTTTCTTGTTTAACTTGAATTCAAAGAAAATGGCGGCCCTGATTTTAAATTTTTGGTTATCCATCTTTGCCGAGCTGAAACAATACAAATATTGTTCCAAACAAAAATGTTTTTGCAAAAAAAAACATGAGCACATTTTGACATATTATTGAGAAAAATCCTAGACAGGGAATGTTCTTCGTAACGACAGGGCAATATTTTTTGTAAAAAATAACCTTTCATATTTACCAAGCTAATATTCAATACTATATTGAAGTGTGATTCTGTTTGAACGACCGGGCATTGCCAAATCGGAGCTAGGCTCAGTCCACTGTGGGAGAGGTGTGTTTTGGTTTTTTTTAGGATGCTTAAGTTAACGGATCTTTTAAAGCTCTTGAAATTTACATGGATCTTATGATTTGAGTGCAGTGACACGTTTATTGGTCTAATTTTAGGTGGTGATGTCGTTGTTCACTTGGTTGCATCCATTGACCCCACCGATCTCGTCCCGTCTTCTGCGTGCCGCCCTTCTCTTTGCTCGTCAACACAAGATGTACATTGTCGTCAAGGAGTTGGAGCAAGTTGGTGGTCTTATCGTTGTTGTTGCTTGAAACAGTTACATTTAGCTTTATGCCATGCACTGAAACTGGGCAAAATCCTTTTCTTTACTGCTTGATTCTCGAGCCGCCCAAGTCGCCGAAGCGTTTGCTGAGAATTTCGTGTTGGCCGAGCGCTTGGAGCTAATTTTCTCAGGACTAATCTGCAACGAGTCGATGGGAGGTTTGGAAAGTTTTGGGTCTTAAAAGTGTTTAGTTGCTAACTTTGGTACCGGATGTTGAAGTTAATTCTAGATTCAAAATAAGTATTTTTAATTTAGCTGTCAAATTTTCGGCAACGACATGATCAGTCACCCGCTCTTCCACCAGCTCTCAAAGGCGCTGAAGGAGCGAATCGTCGATCGGGCGGGATGGGGCCTTCTCATGCTCGGGATGGGGCCTTCTCACGCACATGCTTACAAAGAAGTGGGTTTTTTGTTTTTGTAAAAAGATAAACCAGGCTAATTCGAGTACGGTTTGAATTAGCCTAATTGGGTTTAAAACTGGTTTTGAAACGACTTTATCATCTGCTTTCAGGCAAGCGTCCAAGCACTACCTGCGCATCGTGGACTTGGTTGGCGGTGGACCACCAGTTGATTGTTTAAGGCTTTTAAGCTCTAGAAGTTAATTGTTAGTGTTGCCTGGCTGAAGCTAATGTTTTTGTTTAGATTGAGGAGGGCATGTGCCCAGAGACGTTTCAATCGATAAACTTGCAATCGATTTTTGGACCACGACACGAGATGCACGATTTGGCTGAACAGGTTGAGTTTTAAAATTTTAAAAATGGTTAAAATTTAAAGGGCTGTAAAGCTCGAACGGATTGAGCCTTCTCTCTCTAAAAATCTCTAAAAACCTGGAAATTGGTTTCCAGCTGAACTAACTCATCAATCGACTATCTGTTCAAATTTTTGTCAAATTTTCGAACTCCAGGAGCTCCACATTGAGCAACAACAAGAGGTGACGATCGGTGACGGTTGAGGGGAAGGATTCGGTAAAAATTTGAATTGAGCAACGATTATTTAGCAGATTCTTCATTTGTGTTCGCATTTGTCGTTTGTATTCGTGTTTTTTGGTGCTTCACTTTCTGCTTTGTGATTTCCGTAGTTATGATGTATTTGAGGGAAATAATAAAATTGTATCTCGTGTTGTGCTTGGGAAATTGGTGTTGGCTTTAAATTTAAAGCTCTGGTTGTTTTTGAAATAGTAGAATTTTAGTACAGAGATCAGTACAAGGAAAAGAATCCTGAAAATTTTTGGAAAATTTCGGATTTTGAACTTTTTAGAGTGATTCCAATCGATGTGCCGGAAGCTTTCAATGCTGAATGTCTTTCTAAATGGTTTATTTTATTTTATAAAGCTCAAAAATTCAAAAGAAGACGAGAAAATTATGAATTTTGAGTAAAAAGGAAGCTAATCTGAGTTTAAAAATTTTTGCTTTGAAATTTTAAAGTTTTAAAAGATACGGGAGAAATGAAAAATCGGGTTTTGGGTGATTTCCAAAGATGCTGATATGGTTTTTACAAAAATTGCTTGATTGATGCAAAAAGGTGATTGATTTTGAATAGAAAAATGTGGTTAGAGAGGGCACGGATGTTCCGAACAGGCCTTCGAGTCTGTAAGCCGGGCTGATCAGTCCGGGTCAAGTGGTGTCCGACCCAAGCCTGTAACCTCAATGCATTGTGAGCAAGAAACATGATGCCATGATTTGTGTATATAAGTCAGAACAAGTACATATAGGTAAGAGGTTATTTGTTTTTTGAATTATTTCAATTATTTGAATTTTCAAAATCGATAAGTGAAAGAACAATAACAATACAGTAATCACAGTCAGTTTTGAGTTTTAAATAAATTTTTGATAGACATATTATTTTCGACTATACTTATCCCGCATAGTCATATGCAAATTTGATTTGACCAAATGATTTTGTAAGCAAAGAAAGAGGAAAAATGAAAAAAATGATTCGATTTCCCAAATCCCTCTCTCAACACGTGGGACCACCTTCGGTGCATGCGAATTGCACCGGAAAGAACTGGAAATTTTTGGTAGAACTAATCGCCATAACATTGCCGAATAAAGTCCTACTTTGGATTGGAACCAATTGAACAATTGAACAATTGAAACTAGAGATTTCAGTTTGATTTTCAGATTTCAGATTTCAGTTTTTAATTTGGTATGCAGATAATTGAAAAAAACAAATGTTAACCTCATTTCTTTGGTTTGAGTGATGTTCAACGTGAAAATTGCCATTTTCAAAAAATTTTACAACTTGATAAGTTGGGTTTCAATTTTCTGCATAAGGTAAGGCTTTTCTAGCCTTCAGATTGTTGCCTTACTTTGCAAATAGCAAAGAAGGTTTTAAGAAAGGTTTTTCTCTTTGATAACTTCTCAAAGCACTCACAAACAAACATGTAACGTCGGGCCCAAAAGTCCATGTGCCCGTTGCGTCACAAACGATCGTTCCCTCGATGCTCACAGTCATACATGCTTGTAATCAAAAGGATGCCAAGCCTTCAATGCAACCACGAACTGCGTTTTAACCTTTTTTTCTTGTTATCTTTTCTTTAAAGTTTCTGCATTGATTTCAATTTTAATGAATCCATTCAACAATTTAATAAAATAACAAAAAAAGGGCAGAGCTTTTAGAACGTCTTAAGAACGAAAATCTAGCCGAGCTCTTTTGAACAGCGCTCTTTTGAATGGCGCTCTTTTGAATGGCGCTCTTTTGAATGGCGCTCTTTTGAACAGCGCTCTTTTATATTGTCCGGCGGACCGATCAACTCTCGGTCCGAAGATTGGTCTATTCTAGTGGCTTGCTTGCTTGCCAAAACAGAAATGACTGTAGAGACTTGTTGATCTTTTTGCACAAGCAAGCCTAAATTTCGGAATGGAGCCTGCGTTAACATGCTTGCGTAACAGTGACTAACAGGAATGTAGTCTGGTAATGTAGTCTGCAATCTATAATAACTAGACTAATTACCCATAATATCTTCTTTTTCTTCCTTTCTCTTCCCCCATGTATTTCTTTCTCCCTTACCGGATATTTCTGAAAAGCAAAAGGTCGAGGGTTCAATCTTTGCCATTCCTTACTTCACTTTATAATAAATATTTATAAGATGGCTAGGTGCTGGATGAGTTAAACTTACAATGTTCGCTTCGGCGAGGATGTTGCCGGCGGGAGATGTACAGGTGAGCATCGCATTTCGGCAACCATTTGCGTCGGTGCTGCAAAATAACGAGAATTTCCGCTTTCCTCGAGCAAAAAATGCTATTTAGTCAACCACTTTGGTCATGAACAAATTGAAAGATCTTACTTTGAAATGTATTGGGAAGAGGACGAGATCGTCGAGCCCCCGCTCAAAGTTTTGCTAAAAAAAGTGAAACTTGTGGAGTGTTTGTATATCGAACACATCACGGAAACCTGGTTGGACCGGATCTGTGACGTATTTAACTGTAAAGTCACGGAATCGGCGAATTTCGGCACGGAAACGGAAGATTCTGCAGAACTGGGTGCCGCTTTCCTCGAGTAAAAAATGCTATTTAGTCAACCACTTTGGTCATGAACAAATTGAAAGATCTTACTTTGAAATGTATTGCTTGTTTTGTTTTATTCTTTCTGGGGAATATTTGGAAACAATGAAAATTTTATCCCATAAATTTGTTGTTTTTAATTTTTAATCAAATTTTTTGAATTAAGCCCTTCCTTCGCTTTTTACGGTGTTACATTTGGATTTCAAATTTGCCCGTTCGGCAACTTACTACAAAGCCTACAGCCATAGCAAATAAAGGAATGAAAGAAAAGAATTTGGATGGAATTTGAAGCCTTCAATCAATCTTTCACAAAACTTTTTAAAAAACCATGTTTCAAATTTTTTGAATTAAGCCCTTCCTTCGCTTTTTACGGTGTTACATTTGGATAATTCCGGTGTTACATTTGGATTTCAAATTTTACCCATCACCTTATTGACTTTCTAATCTCGTGTTTTGTTCATTCATTTCATAAATCCTTGATTGATCATTTTTCGATTTGTCCCTCTCTCTCGCAGACAACACCAAAACTTATTTACCCAGACTTACCGTAACCCTTAGAAAATCGATTTTCCAAAGAAAAACCAGTTTTTACCAGTTTAGACCAGTTTAGACCAGTTTTTATCTTACAATGACAAAATGTTTCAAAGTAAAGCAAAAAATTACGATTTATCAAAATTCAGTTTCAAATTTCTTTTGATTATCACTTTTCCCCATGGCAGATACCCAAAAAGCGATGATAACTTTGGGCAACGGCGCCTTCAAACCGTGCTACCGCGACGCGCAAGTCATCGAAACGACCGCTGGATCAAAAGTTCGTTTAAAAGAAAATCGCTAAAGTAAAATGTTCTTGAAATGCAAGTTTCAACGTTTGATTCCTGATTTCATCAGCACTTTTGTGTCACAAAAAGACAGAGAGAGAAATCTTCAAGTTAAGGAAAAAGACGTTGTGCTAATTTCTTCATTAGAAGGCTAATTTCTTCATTTCAAAACTATAGCCTAAACTAAATTTGGCTATGGTTATTTCGAAATGGATATGATAGTAGTTACGAGAGATGGACGAAATCTGGTAGCGCATCAAAAATTTGGAATCCAAGTTTCAAAGTTTATGACTAGAGATGACCGTCAAGAAAATCAATTCGAATTTCGAAAATTTCGGGGATGATTTAGAATAAAGTCCATGAGGGAAACGAGCGAAAAACTTGAGTGAAACTTTCAAAAACTTGATAATGCCACAAAAATGAGAAACCTAAAGGGTAGAGTCTTAAAATAACCGACTATGAAAATTAAAAAGACTAATAAATTAGCATAACAGCTTAATCTTTTATTTTTATCCACTTTATCCATATCTTTATCGAATCAAATTCTAAACTTTCTTCTAACTACAGTGCTTGATCTCACTTCGATAGATTCTAATAAGCACTTTTCGAGATTACGAGGAATTTAGACGACGCTCTCGGTGCACTACTATTAGAGAAAATACGGTAATCCGTTTGATCGTTTGATAAAAGGTGTCCCTTTTTCTAATCTTATTTATTTTGTATCTAATCTATTGACTTTTTGCCTTTTTCTGTGTGATTTCACAAAAGATATCTAAAGATATAAAAAGTGGATGAATAAATTCAGCATAACTGAGCGAAAGTGAACATTTAAAGCCATTTTAAAAGCCTATCTTTTAAGCTATCTTTCCCAAGCTACAGTGCTTGATCGGGTTTTTTAAAAAACCATGTTTCAAATTTTTGAATTAAGCACTTCCCTTCGCTCGTTTAATTCCGGTGTTACATTTGGATTTCAAATTTTACCCATCACTTTATTGACTTTCTAATCTCAATTTTGTTCATTCATTTCATAAATCCTTGATTGATCATTTTTCGATTTGTCCCTCTCTCTCGCAGACAACACCAAAACTTATTTACCCAGACTTACCGTAACCCTTAGAAAATCGATTTTCCAAAGAAAAACCCCAAAAAATGCCGAAATCTCAAGAAAAAGACCAAAAATAGCAGAAATTTTGGATTTTCGCATCATCTTATCTCTCCAATTTGAAACCCGATTTTTTCTGTCAAATATTTTCCGTTTTTCCAAGAGACTCATGTTTTTGTGGTGTTTAAAAGGCAAAAATGAATAGATTTTAGTAAAGAGTCAAGGTTTTCGGTGCTTGTTTTGACTCTGACTTTTAATTCAAATCAATCCTCAAAAACTAGCATAATTGCGACTCTACTTTTATCTAATCTATGTACTAAAATCTTTTCACGTGTTTCAAGAATCATCAATGAAGCTTCAGAACAGGCATTACTTTATAGTTTACCAATTCAAAGATTTTTCAAAAAGTAATGCTTGTTTGCTTTAACTTTGGCGTTTTTAATCTTACCATTTTCTTATAACTTGTTTTTAGCAATTCATATTAGTTGATTTAAATCATTTTTGTATTTGATATATTTGAATTTGATATCTGTCACCCTTTAGTTTCCAAAACCATTTCTTACTCTCCATGTTTCTGATCTAAGAATAATAAAAATTATATAAAATCATCAAAAAGCATAATGGCATACCAAATCAAAAACATTTCAATCAATTTTCACAAAAAAGGACCGATAAACAGCTCGTTTTTTTAAACACATTGAAGCGAACAAAATTGTTAAAGTGTCATCAAGATTGAATACAGAAAAGGCAAGTCACGCTATTGTACCTCACACCAAAAATTCTGGAGTTAATTGGATATTTATTTTAAATGTAGCTGAGACTCTACGCTTCATTTAAAGAGGTAAGAGAGCGATCGTCAAGGTTGCAGCGCAAAATGTGTCCAAATCCTTCAATTTTTTGTATGGGATTTGACACAGTTTGGGTCACAACTTGAAGATCGATTTCAACTACTTCCCGGCATCGAATCGAACTGGTTTTTTAAAAATATGGCTGAAACTACGCTACATCTAAAAAATGTAGAACCCTCCACTTATACGCGTTTAAAGGGTTTTCAAAGCTCGAATGTAGGCCGGAAATCGTGCCCGGCCTACATTCGAGAGTCTTCCGACAGGTCCCATCATAAGTTTGCTTATGTTGAACCGGCTGGTTGCCAGGTAGTACAGCCATCTTTGAGGTAGTGTTTGGCTCGCAAATGGAAGTAAACGTGGCTCAAGCATTCCCAAGTATTTCGTTGAGACTCGATCTTGAATTGATAACTTAAAATAACCGACTATGAAAATTAAAAGACTAATAAATTAGCATAACAGCTTAATCTTTTATTTTTATCCACTTTATCCATATCTTTATCGAATCAAATTCTAAACTTTCTTCTAAGCTAGGACCCTAAGCCTTTAATTAGTCAAATTCATTTTTTAAATGATCCAGTCACGATATGAAAACAGGTATTAAGCCAGTAGTCTCCAAAAATAAAATACAAGTTTCAAGGTTAGGGTAAATGGCTTGAAGAAGGATATTCTTTTGAATATTGAAGAAGGATATTCTTTTTTGAGATCTTTTAGATCTATTAGATCCAGTTTTTTTAGGAAACGATAAACTTCCTAAAAAAGATGAGAAAGTTAAAGTTTCAAAATATTTTTAAGAAGAATCAGCAATACTACTAATTCCTCTTTTTGAAAGTTATTTAAAAATTCTCTTTAAATTAAAAAAACTAGATTTTGTCAACTGATAAGCTCCAAAGTGAAAATGTTCAAATTTTCAATTTTGTCAGCTAAATGTTAATTCTTTCTTTTCTGATTTCCCAATTATTGTGATACTGGTGTCTTTATCTCAAATCCAACAAATCCATTTTTCTTCTAGGCATGCCAATCGGCGTTTAGCGAATCCGGTGATGGACCCGATGGATCTACTCATCAATTGATAATTGATAAAAATTGATTTATTGGTTATTGATATTGATAAAGAATGATTGTTTGATTGATAAAAATTGATTTTTAAAAAGTACTTTGAAAAAAGAGTTTTAAATGAAATTTGAATGAAATGAGATATGTCACCATTAAATTAATAGAACGACTATCAACCTTATAAACAATGAAACACAACATTTTTGAGAAAAAGAACTCATGAAAAACTCTGGAAAATTCAGTCTAAAATCAGCCATCTCGTTTTTACGCGAGTCTTTCAACTCATTTGTCTGTTGCTTTGGAAAACCATCCTAAAATTTCAAAGCTAAACTTGATGAAAGTAATGGATTTTGGCATAAATAAAGCTTTCCGACAAATTCTGCTTGCAAACTATCTTGAAACATCGATTTTCAATAAGGATAACATGCAGAAAATGAGAGAAAGGGCAATAGTGAATTGATGTGAGCGCTGACAACCACACATTATTTTTGTCTAAGACTTCTGGCCTAGCTTGTTTGGCCAAATTGTGGAAAATCGTTTTCAGACCAACTAGAGCTGGTCTGAAAGCGATTTTCCAGAGCATAAGTAGGAGAAAGTAACATTGTCAGTAACAGAGAACCAAGATAGTAACATTGTCTGGCACGAATCAAGATGGCTAAAAATTTGCAACCTAGGGTTTTCGGGATGAATAATCCGAATCTGACATCAGTTTTTCACAAAAAGTCAAAGCTCGGTACCAGATTTGGATTCTCATTCACCCAACAAAAGTTTCAAGAATTGCACCTTAATTTCGAGTTTGACAGCTTTGTTTGAGCACTTGGTTTCTCAAAATCAGCGATGGTTTGAGCATTTTGAAACATGCATTTGAGACAGAGCTTTCATTTTCAACAAACCCAAGGCTTTTCTCTTCCAAAATCTATCTGCTTCCAATTATTTGAGCTCCTCATTTTCTGTTCACTTTTTTGCATTTCTTTTCATTTCCAACCCTTTTTGGCCTCTATTTTTATGTGTGTGAGAAGGGGTTTTAATGAATGGAGGCCAATTTCAGCGTCTCTTTTCCCATTTCTTTTTCCAATTTTTTTTCCACATCCAAATGATCAAGTGCCCGAGATGCTGGAAACATTTTGTTTGAAAGATTTCAAGCGTAATTCGAAATTGCGAGTTTCAAATGATCTAGATATACTCTTACTTCCGTCTGAGGCTTTTCATTGTAGAATTTGTTTTTAGATTGTTTATAGAAATGATATGTGTTCTTTTTATTGCTGTTTTCCAAATCAAGTATTTGAGAGTCTTGTCAAGAATAAATCAGATAAAAGAGTCGGCTTTAGGAGAAGAGGATTACGAGTTTCAAAATGTTGATGAGTCAAAAATCCCGGGGTAGGGTAATGGTTTCGTTAGGTCATTGATCACTTAAAATATCTATAAGCAAATGAAAGAATTGTTCGGGATTTTTAAAAGGATTTAAAAGCCAGTTTCAAAAGCGGTAGTTTCCTTGAAGATGCTTATGTTGATGATCCATCATTATCAATATTAGATTGAACTTCATGGCTTCAAATGTTTCGCTATTGATAGCCGTACACGTTGAAGGATTCAGTTTACCGTATTCTCTCTCGAATCTCTCACGGCGCCGAGTTGAGAGCTATTTTTACGGTTTCCCGAAGCTTTTGCAGAGGCTGAACACTCGAACTTCCCACAAAATCTGATCGTCAGCTGCTTCGTCAGCTATCGTCAGCTACGTCAACTACAATATCTCATCGTCAGCGTCAGCTACACTTTCAGATCTCACTTCGATAGATTCTGATAAGCACTTTTCGAGATTACGAGGAATTTAGACGACGCTCTCGGTGCACTACTATTAGAGAAAATACGGTAATCCGTTTGATAAAAGGTGTCCCTTTTTCTAATCTTATTTATTTTGTATCTAATCTATTGACTTTTTGCCTTTTTCTGTGTGATTTCACAAAAGATATCTAAAGGATATAAAAGTGGATGAATAAATTCAGCATAACTGAGCGAAAGTGAACATTTAAAAGCCATTTTAAAGCCATCTTTAAGCTATCTTTCCCAAGCTACAGTGCTTGATCGGGTTTTTTTAAAAAACCATGTTTCAAATTTTTTGAATTAAGCACTTCCTTCGCTCGATGAATAGATAAAAGATAGAGAAAAAACGTTTGATAATTCGGTTGCAGCTTTCTTCTAAGCTTCATTTTGAGACCATAATTCATTGTGAGAAATCTAGTGGATTTCACGATCAAAAAAATCATGTTTCAAAGTAGTAAAGGTGTAAGCGATTTGCGAAATTTTAAGCTGGCTGAGATATAAAAGCTGGCTGAGAATCTAGTTTTGCAGGAGGTTTGGAAAAAGAGGACACTCCGTGCGACTAATGTCGCATTTCAAATTTTTTGAATTAAGCACTTCCTTCGCTCGTTTAATTCCGGTGTTACATTTGGATTTAAAATTTTACCCATCACTTTATTGACTTTCTAATCTCGTGTTTTGTTCATTAATACGGCACATTGTAGCAAAGAAAGATCAACCGACAAACATGAAGAAGAGAATACAAAGAAGAGAACAACTTCGAGAAGCGATGCGCTGAGGGGGACAAAATCCGCAGAAAGTACCCGGATAGGATTCCAATCGACTTAGAATATCCCTAGTAGCTCCTACTGGCTGAGCCAATCTAGTAGAAGTAAAGTACAGTACTGTCAAAAATGTATTGTCTAGTGCTCCGAAAATCCAAAAACAATGTACAATGTTGTACCTAAAGTCCCAGATACCTAATATCAAGGCTTTATGGAGAAGTTGAGGCTATTGCAGCAGACTTTTTGGAAAAAAAATTTGATGTTTCAAAGTTTTTGATGTGAAATGTGATTGAGCCAAAGTAATGATTGGTAAACAGTAGAAATTTAATAAAATAAAATAAATAAATACAGAAGTCCTGATTGAGCCAACTAGAGCTGGTCTGAACTGATTAGGTCCTGATTAGGAACAAAAGCAAAAGCAAAAAAGAAAGTCGTGTTTCTAAATTTTCATGGTTTATTCAAAGTCTCACAGTTGGAACAAAGTCTCAAAGGTATTTAGATGTGCTTTAACTTTGAATCTACACGAAGGGTTTTAGCTAAACTGAATGCTTTTTTGCACCCCTTTAAAAAGAGCGAGAATTCAAACTTGCTCACCTGATGAAAATTGCCGATGAAGGGCAATGGCATCGGGCCGGGCCTCGGGCATAGAATTTTCTGGGGGAATTTCAGCATCCCTGCAGGTTAATCATAGATTTAAGAATTCTACTTTTCAAGCCTTCAGAAGTAAGCAGCCTTCAGACCACTTCTGCCCGTGGCGGCCGAAAGAAAGGGGAGGGGATAAGTAGGCTACCAAAACCAAAAGAGACCACTCGAATCAGAGCTATTTTCATTTTTTCATTGTTTTGCTGAAATGAAAACCCTTTATGAACTCTGTTACAAGAATTCATGCTTCAATAAATCACGATTTCACTTCGAATTCCAGGCTTGACCAAGATCCGAATTTCCGTCTCAGCTTCAACTCGAGCGGACGATCCTCCAGTGCTAATTGGCTTGAAAAGATCCGAATTTCCCCCTTAACGGTCATAATCGACCTTGTCGTTGTCACTTTTCCTCAAATGCACAAAAAGAAAAAATTGTTAGGAAAAGGCATTTTTCTTAATAATCAGCTTGTGGCATTTCTCTTTTTGAAATTCTTTTTCGTTCGGGATGTGGCCGCTTTCCTCTTCTCTCTTTCTCTCTCTCGCTTTTCCTCTTTCTCTCTCTTTCTCTCTCTCTCTCTTTCCCTTGTTTCAGATTCATCACCGCCATTCCTTTCTCCTTTCTAATCACTCCTCATTTTCACTCATCATCAGCTAAAAAACGCACTGATTTGATGTCTTTTTTCTTCTTTTTCCGACTCTTCAATGGGAAATTGATGTGATTGGACTTGACCTAAAGCTGGGTGGAAGTTCAAAAGAGTTGATAATTGATAAAGGATAAAGAAGCCTTCAGACCACTTCTGTCTGTGGCAGCCGAAAGAAGGGGAGGGGATAGTAGGCTACCAAATTTTTGGCCACTTGGTCGTTTCCCTGGAAGATATAGAAGTATTATTTTCTTATTTACCTTTTGAAAGTTGCTGCAAATGCCGTAACCCTCAAGTTTATGAATGAGTAATCTATGTGAAACAGTATCAAAAGCTTTAGAGAAGCCCATAAGGCTCCCGTTTGGAACAAGGCCCTTTGGTTTTGAAGGATCTTTGTAGGTAAGCTAGAACTAATTGAGGACAACCTTAAAAAAGGATCTGCTTGTTTGCTGCGTTTAAGCGGAAAATGCATCGAGGGATGCTACGTAACGGGATTGAAACATACCCGTCGGATACAGGTGAGTAAATAGTAATTTCATTTTCAGAATCCAGAAAAAAGTTCCAAAAACTTTAGTAACTCATTCTGAATGAATCCTATCAAACCTTCATTAAAAACTGACTTGCAATGTGGAGCGGTCAACTTTGAAACTTCAAACTTTTCGTTATGAAAATCTTGAAGCCTTTGATTTCTGTGCCTTGGAGCCAACACCGTGTATTCAATTACTATTGTTCTATAATTCTTTTGATGATTCAGCCGAATCTTTGTTTACGAACAAAATTAACATTCAACTTACTCACTCAGAACTTGCCCATCTCGCGGCCGAATTTCTTAAACCTTTCAGATTCTATTATTTCGTTTGGTTTTTATTGATTAGATTTAAATCAGCTGCCAAAATTAAACTTCAGACTTTGGCTGATCCGGAGCAGAAATTGTGAACTCTTTCGTTGAGAGCCAAATGATTATCATTTAATTTACCATGCTCAAGCCGATCAACTTGAAACCCAACTTCATAAACCTTTCAGATTTTGCTGTGCTGAATCACAATTGCGGCGACTCGTCTCAGAGAGCAACGAAATCCCGTTAATGGTTTATTCGAGACAAGGAAAAGTCAAGCGACTTCCGAGTACACCTACAGTAAGTGAGAGAGAAGCTTGGATCTTCACAAGGGATGGACCTACTAAAATCTATTCCTAAAATTCTATTCCATTTTCCTTCTCGATTTCCCCTCAACTGCCTTGCCTCAATCTCTTCCGGACTCAGCGATCCATCGTGAATCTCCCACCTCATCACTAGGGAAAGGGAGAGAAATACTAGAAACTACGGAAGGGAGAAGAGACCTTTTGGAGGGGAGTTGGAAAAGCCTGAGAGAGGAGAGAACTTTGTTTGACTCATACAGAGGTGCACTTTGTGCTCTCCCGAATATCCTTTTAAATTACATCTTTTGGTGCACTTAATTTCTCGCATTCCGTTAAGTTATTAAGAAAAGAGTAAATCGGGGAAGCTTAACTTTATAAAATAGGAATTCTAGTGAGAGAAGTTGAATCATTGACTTTAAAAATCTCTCAAAAGGGTTTTTTCATTGTAGATGACTTTAAAGACTTACATTTGTATACTAAATAAAATTAGCTAATCTAAATAATTTCAAAAGAATTTTACCCGAAATTGTACCCTCAAGAGCCACAAGGCCATTTTCTTTCTACTAGATTCTTTAGAAGGCGTCATTAATCGAAGGAAATTGAGTTGACACTATCCAAAAGTGAAACTGATTTTTCAGAGAACAGAGACTGAGTTTTTTGAGTTCTTTGAGTTCAGGTGAAAGCTTTCCTTTCCTAAGCTTTCCTTCCTAAAGTGTACACTTTGAAACTTGGGTTTTGAAATCGCAAAAATTGGTGAATCTTTAGGTTTTGTTCGATAAAACCAGTAGGAGCTACTAGGGATATTCTAAGAAACAACAAGCACCCTAGGTACTAAGTGCTAACTGCTATATCCTAGATACGGTCTATACTTTCTTTGCTGTACTAAATACCCGTACCCGTTTGTTCGATAAAACAGCGGCTGGCTAACAATGAAGCATTCTCCTAGAAAATTCTAAAGATTTGGTATTATGAGTTACAAAATGACTTCTCTTGTCTCTTTTACTGCTCTATAACTTGCTTATCCACTTTTTAAAGCAATTTTAAGTAATTTTAAGGCAATCTAAACATCAACATTCTTTTCTTTCTTCCTTCGGTCTTAGAAATTCATACTTAGAAACCCAACTTCATAAACCTTTCAGATTTTGCTGTGCTGAATCACAATTGCGGCGACCTCGTCTCAGAGAGCAACGAAATCCCGTTAATGGTTTATTCGGAGAGCAAGGGAAAAGTGCAAGCGACTTTCCGAGTACACCTACGGTAAGTAGAGAAGAAGCTTGGATCTTCACAAGGGATGGACCTACTAAAATCTATTCCTAAAAATTGATTCGACTCAACTTGAAACTAGTTTTATTAGGTTGTAAGCATTGCTTTCACGCTTGTGCTTTGTGCTCTCTAAAATCCTCAGGCACTCCTCTGGCGGCTCATCTCTTCAATTTTCCTCTTACAGCAACCGGTTTCATGAGAGGAAAATGGAAGAAATGTGTGCACCAGAAAGGGGGATGTTTACGAGATTCGAGAATAAGGTATCCATTCCTAGCTAGGTCCCGATTCCTCCTCAATCCAAGAAATCCGATAAATCCAACCCAACATATAACTTTTAGAAATTAAACTATCAAAATTACAATAATCAGTTGACAATCGTATCACACGGGATTTGAGAGCATAAAAGTAAGGGAACCTAGCTAGGAATGGATTCCTCGTCAATCCAATAAATTCAACCGCCTCATCCCCACTCACCGCCGACGATTTGACTCGTTTGGAAAAGACGAACGACGTCCATTTACAGGTTTCAACTTTAGAAAAGATTAGCTTATTGAGACAATTTAAAAATGAAAACATTTTGACTTAACAATTCACATAAACTAACGCATCGGCAAAAAGATTTCAATTTGATTTTTTGAAACATCAATTTTTTAACGACCAATATTTCAGGAACAAAGCTCACCCCGACTCGGCCTTCACGCCACTGTTTCTGAGCCAGCTTAATAATTAAATTATTTCTATTCTATTTTACTATTTATTTAGTTAGCAATTAAATATAAACACTGTATTGCCTACCCGTGAATCTTTTTCTTGGTTTTGAGAAATCATTAAATTAAATCGATTCCAATACAATAAAGCGAGTTTTGCACTTGTGCAAATTCACCAAAAGACTACTAAATCTACAATGCTACTAAAGTTTTCCTTGTTCAAACCATACATCTAACTTTGAAACATAACTTTTTTGAATGACTCACTTTAAATGTTTTCAAAGCAAAAAATATTGGTCGTTAAAAAATTGATGTTTCAAAAAATCAAATTAAAATCTTTTTGCCGATGCGTTAGTTTATGTGAATTGTTAAGTCAAAATGCTTTCATTTTTAAATTGTCTCAATAAGCTAATCTTTTCTAAAGTTGAAACCTGTAAATGGACGTTGTAAATGGTCGTTCGTCTTTTCCAAACGAGTCAAATCGTCGGCGGTGAGTGGGGATGAGGC
>CAUEEP010000696.1:0-43942 GCA_958450365.1 Mesorhabditis belari | reverse complement strand
ACCTTTGTAGACCCTCTTGCTTACAAAGTTTGGAGATCGATGTTCTTCCTCATCCGATGTTCACCTAATCTTTCTCCAACAGATTATCATTTTTTCACGCATCTCAATCGTTACGTCGTAGACAAAATTTTCAAGAACGAAACGGAGGTGAAAAATGCTATCGAAGATCATCGCCTCTAGGCAGCCGGCCCTTTTGCCGCAGGGATCGAAAAACTGGCTACTCGTTGGCAAAAGTGCATTGATTCTAACGATTGTTATCTTGATTAATTTGATTGTTCTCTAATCAAAAATCTTGCAATTGAAAATCACTAAGAAAAGTCATTTTCCGGAGTACCTAACACAATACATAGTGTTGTGGTAGTTATAAAATAATTAGGATGGCTAGTTTTTGTAAATAAGCAAAGACAAAACCTACAAAACCTACAAAACCTATTTACAAGACCAAAGCCTACAAAAGTTTGTTGTCTTTGATCAATTTAGACTTACAGGTCGATAAATCCAAAAACGAGGCAGAGAAACTGGAAGATTTTTAGGGGTGTCATGGTTGTGAATCTCTTCTTTTGTGACTCAATGAGACCTTTTGAGACCCTTGCTTTTTCCCCTTTTATATGGACCAGTGAACTGATGTTCTTTTTGTAAGATTATGGAGATTTATAACAGCAGAGGTCATTTCTGATGTGTTCTTTTTTTAGTAAAACACAAACTCGAATAGAGAGAAATGGTTCGATAGGATTATGGGAATTTTAAGTTCACAAATCATTTCTGGTGTTCTTTTCCTTTCTCCCCGTTTTTAAGGACATAGATCGTTTTTTCTGGAATCTCCATATTAAGCTTTCCAATCGTTCAGCATCATTGCTGATCATGAGTTTAGAAACCGATTTTTCTTGCAACCTTTTTTCAATAGTTTTTAGAAAATCTTAATAAGTTGTACTAGGAAATGAATGAAATCTATTAAATTTGAAGAGTTTTAAGAAATTTTTGCATGCACACTATTTAATCGTTTTCTCTTTTGCAAGTTATTATCCATCTACTTACATCCATCTACTTACATCCATCTACTCACAATATAAAGAATATTTTACTTGCAACAAAAAACTGATTAACAAAAACACTCTTTTTTTTCCAAAGCAAGCACATGTTAAAGGACAAACTCGAATTTTGCTTAAATGGAGATAAACAATTGACTACTGCGTCACTAAATGAATTCCATATTTGCTTGCGACACCGATATCGAGGCAGTATAAAAGGGATTAGCACTAAGCTTGGTAAGGTATTTCCCATCTGCTAGAATCATGAACAACTCTAGGCTGGTCTTCTTGTTTCTTCTCCTGTTAACTGGCCCCCAAGTGGCAGAAGTCGAGGCTGCGGTGACTTATGTGATGTATCAGACGGTCCCCAACCAACAAAAGGGCGAACAATTGAGAAAAGTGTTCAAGTTGACCGTTCAGGGGGTGTTTCGGAGATTCTGATCACAATAAACGCATATTTGATCTTCAAAAAGAGTGGGATCATGAAGATTGCGCCGCTGTGTAAAAACCAAAATTGTGCCGAATGAAATTACCATTTACCAGGGCCTTCGCTTTGTGCGAGTTTGGTATCAAAATGTAGCCCTTCAATTGAACTACACTATGGTATAAAAAATACTTTTAGAGAAACTTTTGTTTAGTCCAAGAAAAATGATCGTAACCAACTGTACATGCAATACTAACGTACCGTCTTTTGTATGGGTGTGTAGTATTTGCGGTCATTTTTCTCGTACTAAACAACAGTTTTTCTAAAAGTCTTTATACCATAGTGTAGTCCAATTGAAGGGCTACATTTTGATACCAAAGTCGCACAAAGCGAAGGCCCTGGTAAATGGCAATTTGATTCGGCACAATTTTCGTTTTTACGCAGCGGCGCAATCTTCTTGGTCCCAAAAAAGTTTGGATCGAATCGTGTTCGGATCATCGATCCGATCGCCAAAGTCAGATCCGATCGAATCAAATCGATCGAGTCGGATCGGATGGGAGCGGATCGAATCGAATCGGATCGAACCGAATCGGATCGAATCGGACCGATCATATTAATTTGCGGGCTCAAGAGGTTTTGCTTTTTTACTCCTATTTTTTAAATGAATATGATTACTGTTGTTAGTTTTAAATAAAGCTTACATGAATCCGTTCATATTTCATTACGATACACGGTTCTGAGTCTGTAACCATACTTATGCCGCACCCTGTAGAGCAAGATCAAACATTCTTTGTCATTTGTGATCAAAAGATTCATAAAAATCAAATGGTTTGTACATTTATTCAAAGGCATGGAAAATATTTTTCATTTAAAAGCCACAGTATGGATAGTAGACTCCTCCATACGTGTATCCACCGTGACAATTGAACGTCTGACCGCTGGTGCCCGTGTAGGTTTGAGTATTGCTGAAAAATGGCCATGTAACTTCATATAATATGTTGTTTTATGAAGAAATTAAGAACTTAATTATGTCAGACTCACGCCGAATTATAATAGTACTGTCCGTTGTTGTTGTAGCCATTGGTGGGGGCTGAGAAAGTGGCCCCATTTCGATAATAGGGATAGGTGTAGGAGGCTCCGTTGTACGTATATGTGGCACGTCTCGCTCGGCTCAGTCTGGAAACAGCGTCATCTCAAATGTCTTTACAAGGCAAAGCCCTGGATGAGCTACACTGGTTTGATCCGGCTCGGTTTAGCCTAGTCTAGCTTTCTTGAGTCGATTTGGATAGTTTCATATATTGGTACAAACTAAACGCTATAATGAGTAATTCATAATTCATTCAATAATTCCTGGTAGGTTTTTCAAACTTTTATAGTAACTATATCACTGTAAATAAGGATTTATTTAGATTTAGCTTGTCAAATGTTTATCAAATCCAATACCATAGCAATGTCTTATCAGAACTGAGCCCTGAAAATCGCGTTCCATCATCAGGTGAATTACGATATAGGTTATAATGCTGATCCAGCTTTAATCTGGTATATTGTTACCTACACTAGCTTGAAGTTCAGAATCGCTTCGCAATCGAATGTTCTATGCACTCTTTTGCACCTTCTAACGGTTTTCATAAAACTTGCAATTCTCAAAGTAACAGCGTCGACTTATGAACCTCAAAATGCAAGGATATGGTCCTTTATTGATTCTCATCAAGTAACAATGCAAAACTTTGGGTTTTTTTTGCACAAAACAAAATAATTTGTTGTACAAAGAACACTGCTTTTATTACCATAGATAATAAAATCATGAACTAATGGTGCCAGAGATCGAAAAATGTATATGAACTCCATAATGACTCTATAAACAAATTTCATCCCTCCAGAAGTTGCAAAAGGGTGCATAAAACATAAATATTTAATGACAAAGACATCAAGAAAAGAATTGGTCAAGAGGAGATTCGAACCCAAACCAGAAAAGATTCATAGGTTCGGCAGACTAGCACACTATCCGCTAGACCACAGAATCAGTCGGAAAGTTTCTTTGTGGCATGAAGACTCCAAAATTTAAGGGAATTTTCTACGCCAGATTCCTTGCGATTGCGTGGATGTTTGCAATTAATTTTTACAGAATCAGAATCAGCATAGCCGATTCTATAAGATGCACTCGGTCACGAGCCGAATTTTTGAACTTTTGATTCTGAACTTCGAGCTGGTGTTATTCCCTTGTAAGCCTTAATATTGGTATTGTTTTGTATCCTTAAAGTCTTGATGAGATGATTTCTAGTCATGTCCTAAAACCAGACCAAGACTCTGCTTGCTTAACTGAACCCAACTCTAGCTTTAGTTTTTTGTGGCTTGAAAGAACGGTGCAAAATCCGGCTTAATCTTTGGAGGAGGGGTAAGAAATTCTCACTTGGGTTAAGTTAAAGCCAGATAAGACCCATTGTTTCTTAAAGTTAGAGCAAATCGCGACGGACCAGGGTATTGCAAGACGATCTAGTTTAGTATGACCTTATAGGCTTTCTTATAGTCTTTATAGGTTTTTTTCTCAAAATCCATCAAGAACTTACCCAGCTGGTCCAAAGTCATATTGAGCGAAGACAGTTGTGGAAACGAGTAGGAGAAGGGTCAACGAGGTAGCCAATTTTTGCATTTTCGACAAGTTATATATGTTCTATTCCAGATTTCGGAGTTCTTATATAGTCCCATTTCTTGAAAAAATTCTCAAGGAAAAGTTTAGTTTATTTGAAGAAAAATCTGCGTTTCAATAAGAGCTAGAAACTTTTCCTCGAAATCAATTGAAACTTGAGATTTTCTCATGTTTCCGTGTTTGTCCAAACAACATTTCTCCCTCTCTCAACTAGGCGCTCTCTTGGTTTCATTTGGTCACATCTATTTGCCCGAAAATGGTCAGAATAGTGGGAAATAAATGGCCAAGAAATGGACACTTTTGCATCGCCACCCACTTGAAAACATCAGAGTCAAACTAGAAAATGAATTACCCACTTGAATTTGGAGTTTCACGTTTATTTTTTACATGAACTTCCAGGATCATACATGAATGAAACTTGAAGACTCGAAAACTCAATTAACCTGCCAAAAAAGGCAACGGTCAAAACGGAAGGAGTACCGAGAATTTGGCAACTCCCCGCAGAAAAAAATTGACTTTATAATGTATGATTGTTTTGATTGACTACGTAATGGAATTTCTGTGATTGTAGGTAGAAATCTTATAGGTAACTAAAGCAAACAAGACAAAAAGTCTGGTGATTTTCGCTGAAATTAGTGCTGATCGAAACGAAAGAGGAAAAAGTTTAACGGAAATGACATATTTAGTGGGGATTCTTATTAGAATTTTGTTCTAAAGATCTAATAATCTAAATCTAATAATCCAAAGAACTAGCTAAAATATCCTTTGTGGAATCACAAAAAAACGGGGTGCGATGCAAGACTTGAAACGCACTGTTCTCCCTTTGCTAATTGTTGGATGTCGTATTTGGCTACCGTAGCCTCTCTTTTCCAGCAGCACCAGAAGAGTGCCGCCAAATTTTGTTTGCGTAGACATTCCTGAATACTTACACCATATAATCCTAGAACTATTTCTATTAAATCAAAGATCTTCACTGGAAAAAATGAGATTTTGCTTTAAATCACTTCCCAATGAGCTGAAGATTTCCATTTATGATGTTATGGAGATCGAGGATTCAATTAAATTGCTCAAAGTCTCAAAACAATCTCGAAAATTGGCTTTACTAAAAGGATTTCCTGGAAAAATTGACGATAAGATTGAACTGAAATTCTGTTTCGCTTCGAATTACGAAAGAGGGGAAAAGGACTCGGCCCAGGTTGAGATCTCGGTGACGAAACATTTTAAGACGCTCTTCAAAGCATCGATCAAGAAGGACTCGATCAGAATCGACGAGTTTAAAAAGGAAAAACTTGGGCACATTTTCTATAATTTATTCAACAAGCGAATCTCAAAGTGTCGCTCGTTGCAAGCAAACTTCGGATTTGCCTATCAGAGTCCAAAAGAGATTAGGGATTCAGAGAAATTCATGAAAACCTTCCTGAAAAACTATGGAAATTTTCTCAAAAATGTCAAGAGTTTTCAATCAGTGGAGCTCTTTGGCTCGGCTCATCATTCCCTAGTTTTTCTGGCTCAATTTTCCACCGAACATGCTGAGAATCTAAGGTTCCAACTTCATTGGGACAAAAAGAAGGATTTGGACACCGTACTGGCACATCAAGTTTTCCAAAATTGTCAAGTTTTTACCTGGAATACTTCCACTGATTCGTATCCGATGAAGTTAGTGAGAGATATTTACTCGAAAACGAGTGCTCAGTACATTGTGGCCGATTTCGAGTGTTTGTTGAAGTTGAAACGCTTATTGAAGACCTTCGCCCAACTTGGAATGCCAAAAGACCGAGGGTCGATGGTCATCAAACATGATGGAATCGATGCTTTTGAGGCTAAGGACGACTTCAAAGAGTTGACGACGACATACGCTCAATCGTTGGGTCTCAAGAGGATTACAGGTGGGATTTATCTCAATGACTACTGTAGGCAGAAAAAAATTTTGGGGGTGAATCCTCTTCGGTTTTGAGATCTGAGAGCCCCTCCTTTGAAAAATTTGGATTTATATTATGTGTATCAACAGCCTTGCGAGTAGGAGCACCGTCTTGTTGAAAAACCCAATCATTATTGGCACCAAAGTGCGCTTGAGCCCAAGGCAGAATTTCTTTTTCAATCATATCGATCTAAACTTTCTTGTCAATTTTGACTCTAGCGGGAATGAAGATCAAGATATATAATGGCCGTAGTGGATAATGTAATAATGGCTAATAATGGCTGTAATAATAAGTAATAATGGCTGAACGCAGCTCTTTCTTAGACTTCAAACCTAAAAACAATCAAATCATCGACCTAATAATAAGAAAAGAAAAAAAGAAAGACAGAAGGCAGTTAAACGTAGTAAGATGCGCGTCACCATAATTGTGGGACACCCTGTACTTCCAAGGCAATAGTCCTAACGATTTCGATGAGAGGGAATAGTCCTTCCAAGGGAATAGTCCTAACGACTTCGCTATTTCGATTTCGATTTTCGCGGCCGGACGAGATGCAAACGCGTATCGAGCATGGGGAACATGATGCTCCATTTATTTTTTGCGCATTCTCAATGGTAGACGAGAAAAACGCTTGCAAAGTCTGGGCACCTACTCGCGAAATAGCACCTCGGTGATAGATGGACTCTTTCCCTTCTCCTCAAGCGTGACGGGATGGTGTAGAGGTACGTGGACACGCTCTTGAGCAAGCTTTTGCTTTCTTTGACCCTGGTTCGGTTCCATCTCAACACTTCTCAACGGCGTAGCGAAATCGTCCGGCCAGTTCGGACCATTCCCTTGTTGGTCAGAGCACCATTAGCTTTGATCACTGCTTGACAACGACCTTTTCTGCCTTTCCCTTGCCGGCCCTTCCCTTTAAAATCTCGAAGATTTTTTGTTTTGAGGTTTTAAATCTGTTATAACACAAAGACACCGAAATTGAATTGGTGGCTCTAAAAGATAATCCTTAACTATTAACTCAACTTTTAACAAGATTATTCTGATTTTGATTTAATTAATTCAATTTTAGGTACATCAAAGAGAGCGGTGATCATGAAAAAGTTCTTCGAGGATTTGTCAGAAAGAGAATTGAGCGATGCTCTTCCCGCCACTTTCACTGATGAAGTCGAATGGTCTGGGAAGATGGTCAAGTTCAAGAAAAAGCCACAGTTTCGATATTTCGAGAAGAAAATTGCTGATAGAGAGACCCTGGTGTGTGCAATTGTGCTCCTTGATGGAACGGAGACGTATGGAGCTTGTGAGATGCAAGTTCTCATGACAACACTCAATGAGTGAGTTCGATATTACTTTTCGTTGTTGTTTATTTCATCTGGTTTGTTTGTTTTTCACTTTTCTACTATAACAAAACTAATTCCCGTTCAGATGAGTAATTGTTGTTGATAAATACCTTTTCGTGTCTACAGAATAAAGAACGCTTCAAAATTCTTTTTTTTGATAATTTGTGCAACAAAGCAGCTGCAGAAGCTAATTGTAAAGAACAAGCAGGAAGAAAAAACAAAAGAATTACTTACAGAGCATAGAACAAGGATGAAATTTCAGTTCGCAACTCGTGTCTACTTTAGTTTTGTCCTGTCTAGAGTCTATTTCAGCCATCATGAATTCCTATTTCAGCTCACCAGCTAACCAAGAAGTCTTGAAGACCAATGCTGATTGCAAAGTGAAATTTCGGGAAATCTATCAGGATGTTTAGCCGTGTTGAACACCGTGCATTTAAGAAAATTAAGAAAGAAAACATTTACATCCGAAACATTGGTATAACTCAAGATAGAAAAACCTTACAAGGGAAGATCACAAGGCTGAAAATTGTTACCTTTGTTCTTATCAACGATATCGATTTCTTCATTCATTCGAGAGACGCTCTAATCAAAATCATGTTGATAGTTCACTCCCAAATGAGCGCTCCTTGCTTTCAATCTCTACTTTAGTACCCGTGGATCAAATTTGGATACGTCAATGCGCATGTTCTTGTTTCAAACACCCGTCAAAGTTTGTTTTAAAATTGATGATATTAGGTTGAGGAAAAAGTTTTGACTCAGCTGCAAAAAAATTCAATCTTTATGCATTTTTTGCTGCTTTTTAACGCTTATAGTGTTGTACCAATCTTGGTCTTTGTATTCCAAATGAGTTTCCAAGAAAAAGAGCTACGAGTTTCGTTCCGCTATTGCTGGAAACGGAAACTTTCAACAAGAGATGTCGCGGAAGAGATTTGCGATGATGGTGATTTGAAACCGAAGCAGTGGTACTTGATCCGAAAGCTTGCAGATCGATGGCAGAAAGTCATAGATAATGATGGGTTATACTTTGAGGAATAATTGTTGTTGTTTTTGTTATTAAATGCCACATAAAAATTGAATTTTTCGCAGCTGAGTCAGGGCTTTTTCCTCAACCCAGCAAACTCTGAGAGGCTATGAATTGTGGAATATATGTTTTTCTGTGTTGTGCAGTGAAAGAAGCCTTATATAGGGACTGATTTTTGACCTCTAATTTGACCCCTAACTTGTTTGCCAAATTCCTCACGTTTCCCAGTCATTTTGTAAGAAAGGATAGCCGCATCGAAAACTTAAAGGACGTGTAACTTTTTATAGAAAGCCATTTTTCAAAAGCGGAAAGCAGCATCGAAATCAGCGTAAAATTCTGCATCGTATGGTATATGGCTCATGTCATTTGGCCACCTCAGCCTTGTGATCTTCCCTTGTTAGCATCGCCAAGATATCACTGAGTCTAGCTGTTGCACTTGGACGCGTTGTTTTTTAGTGAAAGCCGAGTAGAACTTTTGCGATTTCGTGAGCATTTCTCTTCGTAACTCTTTTGAAGTGATCAATAGGAGATATGGTTGATAAAAACCAATCAAAAGATCAATGTAAATGTGCTAAAAGAGCATTTTATGTTAAGCCTTAATGGAAGCAATTTTTAGAAAAGTCATAGTGTTTTTCAGATAGGTTTAATTAGTTTAGCCCTTTTATAAGCTTGTCAACTAGCTTTAAATGTAAAAATCAAACCAGTTCGACGAGACTTTTGAAATATTCCCAGTCATAATCAGAAGTAAAAGAAATATAGGAGAGCATACCCTAAATATAACTTGATTAAATCTAACCCGAGTTGGTGATTACACTTCATTTTGAATAAAGTATGCATTATTTTTATTCCACACCAGCCGAGAAACCAGGTTTTTCTGGATGTTTTCGGGATAAACGGCTTTAGTCGCCGTGGAGCAGTGGATAACGCGCGGGTCTATCGCTCATACGATCCGGGTTCGACTTCCACGTGCGACTCGAATTGTGCTTTTTCAAAGATCCAAAAGCACGTTGCACAACTACCGTAATTCCCTTATCAACGGCGCAAAAATCATTGCAAACGGTCCTCTGGGGACTGAGGAGTAGGGCGCACAGATAAACAAACGGACAGACGGACAGATGGACGGACAGACAGACAACAGATAGCCTTCTTAGTCCCTTTATATATAGTAGATAATTATAAAAGGCTTAAATCTGTTGTGAGTAAATCAAAAGATCAAATATTTCGGACTAAAGCTAAAAAGCTACAAAGTCAGGTTGGGCCAAGAGATTTATTTTTTGACAAATAGGGTAAGTCCTGGTTTGTAGTTTTTCTAATAAAAACAGTAATGAAAGATTTTTGGGTAAAGGATTTGATAAGGCTAAAATCGTTTCTCCTGTCATTTGACTTGCATATTGTACAGCCGCCGGAATCATGATGACCGTGGTGAAGAGTGAAATGCCCAAAAGATTCCAATGTTTTTGCTGCTTTAGCCCTCTAAAATTTCAAGAATTAGCCTATTTTTGGGTGTGATACTTTGCACAAATGATATTCTAGAAATATAGCTTTAATATTCATTTCGTTAATTTTTTGGGTGCTTTCCTAAACGGGGGAAAATTTTGTTTTGCCAGAAAGGAATCAAAATCGAACTCGAGCAAAAAAAACCCATTGCTCGTTTTGTATGCAAGCGTTGTATCCACTACACCATCAAGTCAAGTTTGGAATCGGTTAGAAAACCCTTTATAAAGGCCTTTATCCTTTAAATCCCCATTCCGCTTCAAATTTTCGCATTTTCACTCTAAATTTATTGAAACACGTGTAACTTTTTATAGAAAGCCATTTTGCAAAAACGGAAAGCAGATTCGGAATCAGCTTGAAATTCTACGTCGAATGGTTTATGGCATATTTCATTTGAACACATTCTTCTGTTCCCTTGTAACTTAGTCCCCAAAATATGACAGAAAAGCTCCCCTATCTCATTTAGATTTTCCCATGTTAATTGGAAAGAACCATATTTACCTCATCTTCCATAAAGTGATCAAGTTCATCACCAGAGAGGCCGTCATAGGAGCGATAACCAGAAAAGTATAATAAAGACGATGCCACTAGAAAAAAAAAACTTGAATTTACGCTATTACAGCCTATTACAGCATCATATGAAGGAATCTGTGAATAGCCGAATGCCTCGTTTTTCCATCCCCATAAAAAGATGAAGAGAACCGTGTGAGATTGAGTGATAAACATCAAGATTAGACAGAAACAAATCGATTTCCGCAGAATTCGTCGATCATTGCCTTCCCAAATCTGGAACTTCTCTTGTGAACTAGCTGGCTAATTTTTTGGATAATAACAAAGAGATAGGTAATCAGATGGATTTTAAGGAGTTTTCTATGTACCTTCACGGAGCTCACTGAGCTCACTCACTGAGCTACAGTTAATCAAGCCGCAATTTTCAGGCTTTAATCAGCCTGGAGTCAAGAGCCTGGAGACTTTTCTTGGAGTTCATTATTAGTCGTTATACCGTTTCATTGCATCAATTATGGCTATAGACAGAAAGCCTAGATCTGAGACAGATTTAACTGACTAGCTTTCCAGTCAAACTGATCGAACAACTTCGAATTCCTGGACTTTTCGCTCAATTTTGATTTATACAGGGTAATCAAAAACTTCAAAACAAAAACGGCAAAAAAAAGGAAAATGCTGCTTGCTTGAGTCATAAACCATTAGAGCCTTGTGAGCCTAGACATCACTCTGCATAAAACACCTCTTGCCAAACACCAAATCCTCTTGCCAAGGTGATTTTTGGCTCACGGAAGAAGATCTTTCTTAATCATATCGAGATGGTTGTTGTAACTCACACCTTGAGGTGGTTGCAATAATCCTGCGCACCCTGTATAATTTTAAGCTGCTCTTAAATCATAAACAGCGCAACAGTACACTGCTGTATTGAACCCATATTGTTCCCACAATGATATACCATTATTTAACATTGAAAAAGCCAGATCTTTGGTCTTGGAAATTGAGCTTGAGTTAAGCCGGCTTCAACTTTTTCATTTGTTCGAGCTTGTTCAGAACAAATTCTAGCAGCCAGGCTTCTCAATTCAAGAAAAACCGTACACTGCTGTATTGGACGGGATAAAGGACCGTTGTGAGTCGATTGGCCGCCAAAATCACACTCAAATAACAATGACCGTCTCGGGGGAGCTAAATAGTGGATTTTGTTCAAAATGTACTGGATTTGGTGTGAATTTTGTTCAAACTTCACAAATGAAGAGCTTATTTAGCAAACCTTTGTAAAAATGCCCAATATCGTTCGAGCCGGCGCTGAGCTCATGATGCTCCGTATGTTAAGCAGTTGAAAGAATGGAAACGTCACCAAATCCAGTACACCTGAAAATAAAGACATAAAAAAAGAACCAGGAAAACCAAGGCTTATAAAAAGTGAAGACTTCTTTGAAAATAGCTACCGTAAATCGTGTAATTAAAGGACATGCCCTTCTAGTTTTTCCCTATCCTTTTTCGGACTTCCCGAAAAATCACAGAAGGGGGACCAGATAAAATTTCTTAAAAAAATCTTTTAAAATCACTCTAGCTCCATTGGAAATGCTCTAAAACAAACGAAAAACATGTTTAAAACAAGAAAAATTTTTAGCCTTGATCCCTAAAGGTCGGACTCTCGAAAATGATAAGGATCCCCGCTTGCTCCTTTTAAATTTTACTGCCAATCCTTCTAGGTTATGCATACAACCCATATACATCATTCTAAGCGCTTTTCAGCCAAACTCTTTTTCAAAAGTAGTGACTTTTTGGGCGAGCAATTCTATGGGAAGGGTGCCGTTCTACTAGAGATGCCTTTCTATTAGAGGGTGCCCTTCAATTACAGTATTTGCGGTCGTTAAAAAAGCTTTGTGTACGAGAGATTACTGGATTTTCTAGTGTTCTAGACTAATAAGCTGTTTGCTTAGCAGTCCTCTATATGCTCTAGTCCCGTAACCAAGGGTAGCGGGGGCACGTTTTAAAAAAATTTTTAACAGCTATCGGCTGATTTTAGGTCAATTTTGAATGATTGCGCCCTGATTCTTATTCTGATTGATTCTGATCCTTATTCTGATTAATTCTGATCCTTATTCTGATTGATTCTGATTCTTATTCTGATTGATTCTGATTCTTATTCTGATTGATTCCTACCGATTACAAGAAAAATCGTGAAGAACGGTGATCGAAAGGCCCGATTTTTGCTCCTCCAAATCGTCATTTCTATCAAAAGGTAAAGCGCAAACGAGGCCCATTGAAATAATTGCCAGAAAACGACACCAAGCAGCTCCATTGCACTTTCACAGTTTCCGATGTGATCAAATATTTAAATAAACTTATAAATAACTTATAGATGCGTCAAAAAGGCGAAAATTCTACACGGTTAATTGATGACACACATCTTTGTTATAATTGGGTATTTTCAAGAAAAGGCCCAAAAAACTAGAACATTACAGAAAGTAATGCTCGAGGGACGAGCAATTACCGAAATAAAGAGTTTTCAATAATTACCCGGAGGCGGTATTTTACGTGTAACTCAGCACTCACATTTACAATCATCTGACGTTTTGTTTTGATAGAAAATTTAAATATTTTTCTACAGTGGATTCATAGATTTGAGAAAAGAAAGCTTTTTCTGCCTTTTTTTATAAAACCTTAAAGTTGCATGGCGTTGCATGGCACGGTACTTGTTTTTGAACGATTCAGTAAAAATTTTGGTGACACGTTCTAGGACTAAATTTAATTATAAGCTATTTAATTTTACATACATACATTACATACATTTATCTAAAGGTAAAAGATTCACATTTAACAGACACTGAAATATGAAAAATTTCGGTTCGCTCTTCATCTCTCTGCCTCGATTCTCGTCAATCTCGCATTATCGCAGGTGATCACACATCGCATTTCACTACCCACTCTCTCTCACTCACTATTGCCCGGGATAGCACACTAAAAATAGCCAAAACTAGTGTGTGCCATCCCAAGCGATAATTTGATCTGTTTCGGATACTATAGTAGTTTTTAACTATATTGTTTTTAACTATCTTGCATCAGAAAATAGATAGATTAAAGAAAAACGAGAAACTTGAACCTAAAACTGGTCAAAGGTGGTCAAAGGAATGAAAAAAAGATTTGGATGAAAGCTGAATATCTTATCCAGAAAGATAATGAAAATTCTGATCAAATGAAATCAAATGAAAAAGATATCAAAAAAAGAGAATGGGAATCCCCAAGAATACACATTTCTATTAGAATATTCTCATCTTTTGACAAGCCAACGCTTACGAGAGAAAGGCACTAGGTAAAGCTGGCCTTTCAAAATAAGACCTTTCAAAATTTCAAAAAATACTCCATAATTTTGTCCGCTATTGTAGCTTCTAATTGTACAAAAACTTAATAATGTCTACTTTCGCAAAAACTAAAAACTTGTCAGTATGGGATTAGAAGTCGAGGTAAAAAAAAATCGTAAGGATATCTATTATCGGTAGCCCATTTTATCCACTGCGCCACGAGATCACATTTTGGGAAACGATAAAGAAAGCTTTTAAACATCGAGGTCAATTTTTGCGCCACTGCGCCACGAGATCACATTTTGGGAACGATAAAGCAAGCTTTTAAACATCGAGGCCAATTTTTGTATGTCAAAAACCTTGTGTTACAGGGCCCCACAGGAAAAACTAAAACCGGATTCGAAATGAGCGTAAAAAGTTCTATCAGGTATACTAGGTTTTATTTTGAAATATCACCTTGACCTGGTGCTTTTCCCTCGTTAGACCCATGGGACACTAAGATTCCCTAAATAGCAAAACTTTGTCTAATTGAGTGTCACGTTATCTTCCGATTTGTTTGATAATGTTTAAAAAGTATTGCAAAAACAAAAACGTTCAAAGACATGCTCAATCTTTGGGGTTTTCTGGAAATGAAAAATAAATGAAATGAAAGGTGGGAATCGGGAATAATTGAGCTTTTGCTCGTTTTGTTTTTACTTGCTTCATGAGTCTTTGCTGCCCCTACGGACCGAGATCCTTGGGATCAATTCAAAAATTCACAACACCGCTCCACCAACACCATTAGCGGCACAACCACCAGTTGGAGTCAGGTGGGAGTAGAACAGAAAAAGCAACATTTGTTTATTAAACATAATCTCAGTTATTTTCCAATGCTTGGGCCCATTTGTGGTTCTGTTTCATGAGTCTTTGCTGCCCCTACGGACCGAGATCCTTGGGATGAATCCAAAAATTCACAGCGGCTTCCTTGAGCACCCTTTTAGAGGCACTTGGGATCCCATTTCGACAGACGGAGAACCCGTCATTGTGGGCAAAATGGGTCGGAATTGGGTTGTCCAATTCTACAGCCAGCGTTAGTTTTGGGAACCGGTGACCACATGGGGCAGACAACGGATTGGTTACCGGATGGCCCAAAATGGACGCTTCCGATTTGCGGATTGAAAAGGGGACTATAGGCAAACCTAGTATGCCAAACCAAGCGCGATTGCACTCGCGCACAGAGAACACGCAGCGATCTTCAGCCATCACAGCGATCTTTTTTGCATTTCAAAACCTTCAAATTTTTGAACAGAAAAAGTGTACACCGGGCTTTCGCGGTTGAAAAATCGATTGACTGTGTTAGTTTTAATGTTTTTCTTATAAAAAATCAATCTAAAAACAATGATTTCAATACATTTCTCATTGAGAATGGTTCTAATTTCACAAACAATATCTCATTTTGTCTTTGTAACTTATGTTTTCCAATTTAAACTTTTTCAAACACGTCTTGAAAGCTTTTCCAAGACCTCTTTCAAACAGCAGCTTTTCCAAGAGCACTTTTCGTGAGTCAAGTTCTTCAACTTTTTCTTCTCATAGCTTTAAGTGCTCATAACTACGCTAAATGCTTGTTGTATCGAAGTATTCTTTATATCGAAGATTGTTTCTTAACATTTGTTTAACATTTGGTCGGGACCGAGCATGGAGTTCGTTATATCGAAGCAATCGTTATATCGAATTGGCCATTCATTGAAATCATTGCCAGCAACCATACTTTTATGAACTTGTCCTCTCTCTTTATAAGCCAGCCTTGTAACTGTAATCTTTCGTTTTCCGCCTCTTTTGCTCTTTTCTCTTTGCTCTTTAAGAAAAAATTTCTCTAAGAAATGGCTCTTTTCTCTTTTTTTGAACAGACACCAAGAGTGGAGGTTAGTGATTTTCGGAAATTCTCCTAAAAAAGATAAGAAAGAGGTTTGTTTCGAAAGACACGGTATATAAACTAACCATTTTCCTTATTCATTCCGCCCATTTTCTTCTTTCGAAGTTCTAATTTCGAATTTTTAACCTATTGTATTCGGTTGAATTCGAAATTTCGAAATTTCGAAAAACTTTTCGGAAAATTTCGGGATTCTTTTGCTTATTCTCAGATTTTCTCAGATTCACCTCTTCTGATTATTCTTCGAATTTCGAAAATCCATTGACCCAACTCAAAATTTAAGCCGATTTTCGGAAACCTTTCTCTTTAGCAAGATTCTCTTTAGCTTTTCGAATATTTTATTTTCTGCCTATTCTCCACTAATTCAAAATGTCCTCCAACTCTCAGCTAGCCAAGGATCAACAAACCCTGCCCATCCTGCAGCACAAGGATGAGTTTTTCGAGCTCTTTCAATAATGGATACAGAGGAAATGTTCTTGAAGATCGGGCCAGCAATCATGAGATCGGATCTCAAGAATGTTGTGCTAACATTGAAAAGATTGGGCATCAAGAATCTGAACGAGTTTGACTTCATCGATGCACCGCCTCAAGAGAAGCTGGATGGAGCTTTGGAGTTGATGAAGAGCTTGGGAGCACTTGACTCAAATGGAGATCTGACAGAAGTGGGCTCGCTGATGACCGAGTTTCCTTTTGCACCGGAAATGTCGAGAACTCTCATAAAGAGCACCGAGCTTGGATGCAGTGATGATGTGCTGAGTATTATTGCAATGTTGTCCATACCAGAGGCTATTGAACTCCAAAAGGGCTACTCCAAACTCCACGATTCATCTGATCACTTGACTCTCCTCAACATCTACAAGGATTACCAACAAAATGAAGCTGAAAACGATGTGATAAAAAGAGTGAACAAAATAAGAAATCAATTGGCTGATTACATGAGCAAACTTGATTTGCCAAAAATCTCAAAAGAATCTGTAGATTTTGATCATCAATCGAATATTCTCAAATCGTTTACAGCTGGTTTCTGCCATCAAGTGGCTCGTTTTAATGAAACGAACAAGTATAAGACGATGTCGAGTCAGTTCGTGAGCCTCGATCCAAACAGTGTGCTCAAAGGACGAAAGCCTGAATGGGTGATCTACAATGAACTCGTGCTTAGAGCTGAGAGCTTGATCCGAACGGTGAGCGAAGTGAAGGAAGAGTGGGTGTTTTGAAGATTCCACCATCTCTCCAGTTCCCCCAAATTTTCTATCTAACTTAAGGGTAATTCTGAATTTTTGCCCCGCCAACAAGTTGATATGCAAATTGATCTTTGACATCTTACTTCTTCATTGAATTTTAACATGTTTGATCATAGTTTTGATATGGTTTTGAATAGACTTGAGCTAGAATTAATGAATATATACATAATAAGATAATTTATACTATTTTCTCCGTATTTTTACCAAACTAGAGACATACAGCGGAAATTTACATTTATGCAGTTTGGTTGACCGGGCAAAGATGCAGAAGTACCAACAGAAATAACCCGTCCCTTTTTTGTAGGCTTATATTTCTGTTATTTGTAGACCAAAACGATTAATTTCTTTTTTATTAAAATGAAAGTTCACATCGTTTTCTGTATAGATTCAAGATTTCATGACCATAGCATCGATAGATAATCTTTTATGAACGCTTAAAAATGGCTGGTCAAAAATTAGCGAGCCGTAACTTGAATTTAAGGGTTCCTTTATCGATCAACTTATAGAAAATTTTAATACATTTAATGTTTTTTTGAACTGAATCTACTTAAACAGAACAAAAACTTAGCTTTTAGAAAAAAAAAAGAAAAAATTATTTTGTAAGGTTTTTTTTTTGAATTTGAATTGCGGTTAGGCATTTTTTTGGACCAGCCATTTTTGAGGGTTCATAAAAAATTATCTATCGATGCTATGGTCATGAAATCTTGAACATCTACAGGAAACGATGTGAATTTCCATTTAAAGAAAGAAATTAATCGTTTTGGTCTACAAATAACAGAAATATGAGCCTGGAACGGGTTATTTTGAGCCTGGACGGGTTAGCCTGGACTATTAGCACGGGTTATTTTGAGTCACCCTGTATTGTTCTCCATATTATCATCCATTTTACGCTGCTTTTTCTAGCAAAGAAAGAGTGATTTCTTTGCCTATTCCTGCTTATGAATCCTATTCGTCTTTCCATTCCAGATTTTTAAAAATCCAAATTAACAGTAGGTTACTTGTTTTCTACTTTTAGTTCTTTACATAGTTTAATCCTTTTGTTCTTTTTGTTTATAGTATTTGTATTATCCATCTTGGTTTCTATATTACTTTGTTTTTCTCTTCATTGAGGTTCCATTTCCAGTGTCATTCCCATTTTTCCAGATCGAGTCCTTTTGACCAATCAATTTTACTAACTCATCCTTTATACTTCTAGTTTTCTACATATCACTTTAATCTATTCCAAGTTTTTTGCTGGTATTCATATTTGCATTCGTCTTTTCCATCGTTTCTTTTTATCCCATTGTGTTCTCATATCTTGACTTTTTTGTATTTCGTGCTTGATAACTCACTTAAGCTGGTGGTTAAATATATTTTGAAGAAAAACAGAAAAACAATACATCAGAGCAAAATGTTTTATGCCTTTTCACTCAACAACCATTTCATTAATATATTTTTTGATGTCGATGAGAAATCGTTTACAATGTTCTCTCGTTTTTCGGTTTCCCGTACAAAGTAGATTGTTATCAGGCTAAATTTGCTTTTGCTTGAGTGCGCACTACTAAAAATGATAAAATATGGTTATTTTAGAGTTCAGGCAGGATTTAACTTGACTTGTCTAGAAATCGAAACCTTCAATGTCCAGAATCCGGACCAGCTTGATCTTCCAATTTCCTCACACACAAACCAAAATCCTACTACGAAAGTAGAATCCGCAAATGCCTGTAAATTGCCTGTAAAATCGGCAGAAGTCGTCAATAATAATGGAAATTATTTGGAATGAATTGATGGTTTTATGTTGAATAAATTTTAGTTCAAAGTCCCGCAGTTTTCAATTCACCAACCCAATTCCAACATGGTTTTCTTTTCTCATTCTTTTCCAATTCTCTTCTAATGCTTTTCTAACTATCTTTTTATTCCATCAAGTCTTCAGCAGTTTTCAATTCACCAGCCCAATAATAAAAGACGCATTTAGGGCTCAATCGTAAAATAGAAGACGCTTCTTTTAGAATCATTACGGTAAATATGTATCTAAAACCTATATCTAGAAAAAGAAATCTATCCATAACTAGAAATTTAAAAATTTCATGATCCCTATGCATGAGATTTCTGAGCCACTCAAAATATTCATTTTGGCACCACAACAACCCCTAGGAGCCACTAGAAATTCTGAGAAACTCGAATGACTTTTTTTCCAAACACTTTATTCCTTATTTAAAGTAGTATACAAAATACAACTAAATCTACTGATTCTACAGGATGCACAAGCCTTTCCAATTCTTGGCAAAGGTGTCAATACTACAAATCGATCGATTCCACCAGCGGCACTTCCATCAAATCTGCTAAAGTGGATATTATTATTAATGTCATGTATTAATGGATATTATTAATGGCACCTCGAAAGGCTAAGTGACGTGAATAAATTGAAAAAGATTGTATTTTTATAGACAAAAACCGAGAACTGATATTTTCAATCAGAAGAAATCAAAAATTTCGATAGATATAAGTAATTTTTGAATGTAATTGAATGAAATTGGATGAAATTGAATGAAATTAAATGGAATTGAATGAAATTAAATGAAATTAAATGAAATTGAATGAAATTAAATGAAATTAAAAGGAATTGAATGAAATTTAATGAAATTAAATGAAATTGAATGAAATTAAATGAAATTTAATGAAATTTAATTCAATACACTTCTCACATTATTGAAAGTCTCATCACGAAAAAGGCTATCAATAGATGGGATTTTATTATAAAGGCAGGGGAAACCGAGTTATTCGTGGTCGTCGTGAAATCGTTTGTAAGTGGAGAACGCTTTGAAGTCGGGTGCTCGTCTGTCGTTGCTGAATTCGTCTTTTTGTTAGTTGTGACTAAATGGTTGGTGGATATGACTGTAAATTGTATAAAAAATGGACACCGTAGCTCACTTATAAGTTGAACTTGAGCTAAGAAACCCCCAGTTTCTTAGCTCTACACAAATATCTTGTTCTTGTTCCTCTAACTTGTTACAAAGATTCCTATAACTACCATTTTCCTATTTGCCCAAAGTTTAGCTAGTTGTATTTCGAAATAATTCAAATTTTGAATTTCACCGCTTGTAATGGAATGCTTCGAAGTCGGATAATCACTTGTGGCTGTGGCGGCGATTTTAGTTGGAGTAAGAGGAGTGGTGGTTGTGACTGTAAATTTGAGCCTAGTTCTGTTAACTGGAAAGTTCTGTTACTTTTAAAAGAAGCCCCATAAAATTCGATTGAAAAAAAGATCAAACGTTATCAAAAATACTTAATTTTTAGAAAAGTTAACTATTTTTATTATATGGAATCAATTTTTGAGAAATTTTAGACTCTCACAACGAAAGTTTAGACTCTCACTACGAAAATTTAGACTCTCTCAACGAAAATTTAGACTCTCTCAATAAAGGATCTTTTTCAGAAGCCGGCAATTCTATGTAATTTTGAAAATTCGTAAAATGGCTAAAGATTTGTTATTTCTAGCTGAATTTAGTTGTAGAGCGGCTAGTTTTAAAGAAAAATTACTCCTCTTTTTGAATATAAAACTGGATAAGCTTTATTTATGTTCCAGCTTTTTCAATTACTGGATTTGTCAGCTCGATCGTGCGATCAGCGTAGAGAACAAATAGCTTTGCTTGAAATGACAATAAAACCCATCTTTTTGATGAATCTTCATGATAAACGCTTAATTTTAATTAAGAAAAGTTCAAATATTGATTTTACTATTTTACTATAGCTTTGCTTTCACTTTTCCTTTGTCTTTCCTTAGCCGCTTTCAAAATTAACAGAACTTTCCAGCCATCCTGTATATTTTTACAAATTGGTTTGATATGACATGCTTATTTTTCCTTATTTCTGAGTGCAAGCAATCACGGAGTGACGACGAATATCTTGTTACTTGTTTCTAAAGAAAATCTCAGCAGAAAGCCGTTTGTCGCTTGGAGATTCGATGCATTCGCCCAAGAAAACTAGAGTTTATAAATCTAAGAAATGGATCTTTTAACAGTACCTTTATTTTCCGCACATTGCCAACATTGACAAACGATGGATAAGATGAGAAACTGCTGTCATATGTCAATCTAAAGGGTCGATTGAATTGATTCCTAAGGTCAACTTGAGGGTAAATCACGATCAATGAGAAACCCACCGTCCCTTCTCCACTAGTTGATCGTTTATATCAAAGAGTTCGATCTCGAGATTGCCCGTTTCCACAAAAACGACTTCCAAAGCGACATCCACATCATTCAAACCTGCAAATTTTGATGATTTAGCTAGCTCACTAGGGATAGGAAAGATGTAACCGTGAGATTTCGAGATCAAATTAATCTTACCCCTGAAATCGGCATTGGGGAATCAGAACCTGATCAAAGTTTTCCAATTTTCCCACCCCTTCCGTGTCAAGTTTAGACTTGACTTTTTGGCTTGGTGGCTAGTGAGCGCGTATACTAAACCGTCTCTTTTTGTCGGTTCGGTCCTTTTTTTGACCCTGATCTGCCCTGTTTTCAGAGATAACTGACCACAATGGTAGCTGTAGTCCCAATTGCTCGTTTTTCCGTGCGTAACACCGGGACCATTCATGAAAAATGTGCCATGGCATTCTTGCCTCACTCTTTCATCCGAATCATCTTAAATTTGCCTAAAGAATGGGAAAAACGTTAAAAGAAGGTACATCCTTGGTATGAGCCGAGTCTCATGATTGGGGTGCATTTTGGGGGAACGCGAATAGCATAGGTGGTGGAGATGAACATTTGTTCGTCAAACTCCTCATGAGCTCTGAAATGAATTCCATAAATAATGTATAGCTTAGAGTGGTAAATAATGAGTGTTATTCTGCCCATCCTATATAAACTTTAGATTATTCCAAACGCTTTTTGGTTACTAAAAAACTAGAACTAGAAAAACTAAAAGCGCATCCCCGCACTACGCGCATCCCCGCACTACGCGCATCCCCGCACTACGCGCATCCCCGCACTACGCGCATCCCCGCACTACGCGCATCCCCGCACTACGCGCATCCCCGCACTACGCGCATCCCCGCACTACGCGCATCCCCGCACTACGCGCATCCCCGCACTACGCGCATCCCCGCACTACGCGCATCCCCGCACTACGCGCATCCCCGCACTACGCGCATCCCCGCACTACGCGCATCCCCGCACTACGCGCATCCCCGCACTACGCGCATCCCCGCACTACGCGCATCCCCGCACTACGCGCATCCCCGCACTACGCGCATCCCCGCACTACGCGCATCCCCGCACTACGCGCATCCCCGCACTACGCGCATCCCCGCACTACGCGCATCCCCGCACTACGCGCATCCCCGCACTACGCGCATCCCCGCACTACGCGCATCCCCGCACTACGCGCATCCCCGCACTACGCGCATCCCCGCACCCGCATTTGAGGTATCGAAAACTGAGTTAGGCTCAATAAATCGAGAATCGGAAGTTCGTGTCTTTCCCTAGTAAGTCACATTTCTCTATAACAATTTTTTTTGCAATCTAGTAATGAACCATTTGTAAACCTGCTCACTTTTCGAAAATCTTCATCTTCTTCATTTTAAAAAAATCTGTCGATAGGATTTTAAAATAAAGATTTTTGAGTTGAAATTGAAGTTGAAGTTTTTGCGTTCATTTTTGAGTTGAATGTCTGCGTATCGTCATATTCACCATATCAAAAAATTCACCAGAAAACGTATTTTCGCGCGGATTTGCAATGGCCTTATGGTATCACAAGACATCGTATGGAAACTGTTTTTAAAGTTATTCTCAACAGTTTCATTCTTTTTAACCTCAGAAGACAATAGAAAGTTTGAAATGTCAGTTGTACTTCAACCTTCCCTGGACTATTGTTTCTTCCTTATAAAATGCGAGCTTTTCTGTGGGTGGGTGCGTGTGTGTGAGTGAGTGTCTGTGAGTGAGTGTCTGTGAGTGAGTGTATGTGAGTGAGTGTATGTGAGTGAGTGTGTGCGTGTTTGTTAATTCTATTTGTGTGCAAGGAATTCCCACTTTGTTTTCAGTAAAAACAGCTTCGAGTCGGTTGATCTTTCTTTGGGCACAGGAATCGATCCACTGTAAAACTCGTACTCGCACCGATCCTTAATGCGCGTGTTTGAGAGAGGTTTCTTGTCATAAAAGCAAACTTGGGCATTTCTGGGCAACGAGAACCAATGATATCCGGTCGCCATCAAATTCCCGCCCTTGTTGTTAAGTGTGTCCGTCACATAAAGAACCCAAAAATCAGTGTCTCTCGAGTCGATTGTCGTCCTCACATCACCTCTTTGAGAGAGTTCCGAGGTCAAAACGACGCTTGGTGGGTCGTCTGAAAGAGGAAGGAAATACAGAGTAAGACAGAAGGTCGGAGCCACCTCGTTCTTAGGGCCAAACAGAAATTTTTTTTGCAAAACAGTTTAAAAATTCGAAATCTGGATAAATTTCGGTCTAGAAAGCATCTTTCCGCAAAAACTAACACATACAAAAGGCTCATGACACTTGTGAGTAATTAGTGAATGTACATCTACTAGGTCAGCTTCAAATCTTTCTCTGTTTGCTAGAAAGGATCTAATCAAGATCCCATGGGGATTATTTTTGGTTTCTTGAAAAACTACTATTTTGAATATGTTCTTTAAAGGCTTCTTTCATAGTCAGAGAAGGCAAAAAGGAACAAAAGAATTGGCGTGACCTAGTGGTTCAAAGCGCTTCACTTGAGAAGAGATTTGTTGGTTCGATCCTCCACGCTGGCGTTTTCTTTAAAAACAAGTTGATCGATGAGTGGCTAAGGTTTAACTATGTATAAGGGCGAACAATATTTTAACCAGCCGCTCTGGGCGTTCGCTACGCGGCCGCACGGAGAAATTAACTAAAATCTCCTATATTTAGTGGATAGATCATGCTAGTTTTAAATTTCCTAGAAAATGATACAGAAAATGAGCCTAGAAAATCGGTGGACTGGCAGCTGAGGGTTGAGATCTAGGGTGGGAGTACGCAATACTACTGTTTCCGTTGCGCATAGAAAACATCTGGCCTCAATGGGGAACTCGGCGATCCGGAAAACCTAGAAAGGTGTTGTTTTTGGAGCTCTAGCATCTCGCCGTTCTCGAGATGAAAATTGCGTACGGGCGGACGGACGGACAGACATCCCTTAATTATATATAGTAGATTTAGAAAATGGCAACGAATTTCGATTAGATTTGCTTGCTATTAGATGCTGCAAATGAGATAATGTCCATACAAATATCTATCTGATATCCGGCTCAATCTAGTATTCGAATTTTGAAAGCATTCTGAATTTCGTATTGAAATTTGAATTTTGGAAACATTTGAAAATTTCAAAAACAGTTCCGTCGCTTCAATTGTTTCTAACACTTACCATCAGGCGGAAAAAAGTTTCTCAGACGAATTGAGGCCGCGTAGTACAAATTAGTAGCAGAGCCCTGGTTGTCAAATTCTTGTCGGATTGTCCATTGGTTGTTTTGTCCTATTGGAACCACATAACGACAACATATTGCTGTATAAGCTTCATCTGATCGTTGACTAAATGATAGTTTTCTATAACCCACTGATGGACGTAATTTTTTGCCGCTAGTGAACGAGTTCTACAAGCTGCGAATTATCTATGGAATGGGATCGGTAAGCTAGTTTCGATAGCTTGAATACGCCGTGAGAATATGCCTCTCTGAATGACATATAAGCTCTTTCGGGTGAGCGAATTGTATAGTTCATCATATTAGGTTGGACTGTTCGGGACTGTCTGAAACACCAGTCATCTTTACCGCCACGCACCGCCATAGTTTGACGTCTATTCACTAGGGGCAGAATCCGTAGCTCAATGGTAGACGCTAATCCTAGACTTGATTAATCGAGACTTATAGACACCGAGTCAATTACGGTGCTTGTCGTGGTCATTGAGCTCAACTCCCTATCGACCAAAAGAGACCTCTCAAAAGTCTGGATAAAATTGGTATTCGTATTGGTACTGGTATCGAAAAGCCTAAATAAAGCCAAGATGGCTAGACCAAGTCTAGCTGATTCTGCATCCAGATCCTAGAGGTGGGGGTTCGTTTCCTTCCCAGATCAAACTCTCTTGAAAGCTGAAAACCCTGTCACTTTCGAAACCACTCTTTTTTTTCTTTTTTTTGAAAACTTCCAAGGCTACCTTACGTTATCTTAGAATTCTGTTCGCAGGTCTTTGGATCTTTCAGCTCATCATTGAGCCAAGCTTTTATTTTCCTGGAATTTGAATAATCTGTAAAACAAAGGTCGACGATAGCTTCATCATATTCGAGACAATCTTCAATCTTCGAGACAATACAGGTTTGTGTTTGTCCATAGCCTAAATTTATGAGCTGTTTTTTCGTCATTGCTAAAAGTCATCATATTTCCTTAAGAAAAACTCACCAATCCATCCAGGATACAGTAAAAATCCAGGAGAGTTGGGGCCGATTTCAAAAGTTTCGTTGCAGGAACGATCAGCATCAATTTGACGATCAAAAACTTTGAAGGATACGGTAGTATTCTTAAATTTGTTATGGGTTTTTGATGCTTTCTGATAACAGAAAATCACTAGCTTTTCCCATACCTCTTTGGTTACATTTGGCCGACCATCTTGGCTCTTTACCATTTCCTCAGATGGACGACAAGTAGCGACCACAATCAAACAAGCAATCGTCAAAAGTAAACCGCGAACGATTCGCATGATTGGAGAGCTTCTGGAATGAGAAGTCAATCTAACTCTCTGTTACTCTGCAATAGAATTAAAATTAAGCTGCATTCGAATCGAATAAATGGAAAACTAAGGTCTGTGTTGACACTAAAATACGATGAAAACTATAATTTTTAAAGTATCAACAAAGCTCTCAAATAGAGCACATAAACATGTAAAAGTGGTGACGCGGAGAGAATCATACAGCTTATCTTTCTCCAACAAAGCCCTGCCCAATAGCATCTTTAATACTGCTTTTTGAACACCTTTGATAAGTTTTCCACTTTTCGATGGGTAATCCATAGCCTGTCTGCCCTAAGAATTCAGGAACAGGGTATTAACAGGCAAGAAACAAGGAACGAAGAAGGGGACTTTAATCGGAGTGGCCTCTGTCGCCCAAAACCCATTGATAAGGGTCAAAATGGAGTCATACTCTCGTTGCTATATGGAATAGTTGGTTGTCAACTAAATAACCGGACTTTTTCACTAAAAATTGGTCTTACAAATGTTGAGAGCCAAAAGCGCCAAATGACGTACGGTTTGCACCAAGGAAAGATCTATATTTCCTCTGCAAAATGGTTGTTAGCAATTTAGAAAAGCTTTCGCTTTTGGGGTTTTTCGGGAGCGCAAAAGTTTTTGGTTGAATTAATTAATTTAATTAATTTAATAAGGAATTAATTTCCTTTTTAATTCTAATCTTAATATTTTAGCTATTTATGCTAATAATATATTTTATGCTAGTAATTTTGATAAATCTCTTCTATATATAAAAGAATAACCTCTGTCCGTCTGTGCACGCACTACGGGCGTCTCCTTTGAGTATTTAAAAAAACGCTAAAACACGTGTCTAATGAAATTTTATGTAGTTGTGCCTTGTAAAAAAAATTTACTAAAAGTCAAAGTAGGTGGCCACTGGCGGGGGTCGAACCCGGGTCGTGTGCGCGTGAGGCGAGTGCGCTATCCACCGCGCTATGGATGCAATTTCGAATTTTACGCTGAAATTTGCATGGTAGGACTTTCCCACACAGGGAATTCATTTCTGGCAGTCATTTTTACGATTTCTGAAGCAGTTAGGCAGTTAGCCGTTAGGCGGGCTGTTTTGCTGGTAAATGAAAAATTCACCAATTGACTTAGAATTGACTCTAAATAGAAAATGTTTATTACCGTATTCTCTCTAATAGTAGTGCGCACTACTATTTTTTCAACCCCCTCCTGGACCGCAATACTATTAGAGAGTGCACTACTATTAAAGAGTTTTATCATTTACCAAAGTAAGACTTGTTTCTTTGTTCCAATATAAGATTTGTTCCAAAAATTCTTGCAAAAAAAGTAACTTTCTAAAAATTTATTGGCTTCTGATAACAAAAAGTTAACTAAACAAAAAAATCTACAACAGAATCATCATCCTTATCCAGTTCAATATTTTTGCGTTGATCCTTTACTCCGTTGATCGATTGTTCGAGACGAGCATTGGCGAGAAGTGTTGCGCCTTCAGGAATCGGTCCTTCTTTTTTGAAGCAATGAATGAGACCAATTCCTCATCACCTTTCCACATTAACTTGGCTCGGAATTGAATCATTTTTCACTCGCATCTTCTTTGCCCGCATTTCTTGAATCCAAGTAACAAGATCCTTGTCAAAATCGAAATCCTTGAGCTTTCGTCCACCGCCTTTGATTCGTTTTTTCCTTTTCCGTTATCTCTGTTTTGTTTCTCGAGTTCTTCCTTTTGCTGACACCATTTTTGGATGTTTTGACGACTGACTCCAAATTTTCGCGCTGCAGCCGACTTATTCTTTATTTTTTCAGCAAAATCGATCGCTTTCAGCTTTGTTTGAACGTCGAAACATCGTCGCTTTTTCGCGGATGGTGCATCCGATTCACACGAAGACTCCTCGGCAACATCATTGGCCATGTTGTAGCTAGCGTCTTGCTCGGTCACTTGATTGTGGATCCTCTTGAAGAATTGCACATGTTCCTCGTGTTCACGACGAGCTCGAAAATTCTCGAATCCATCAACCGAGTTCCCATCGAGATCCATGCCTAAAGAAAAAGATTATTTGGACAATAGTAAAGGTGACCAACAAAAATTATATAATATTAAAATCGAACATGATGGATTATTTTCTAGGATTGAGCTTTGATAACAATAAAGTTAAGCGCCACAAAAGGTAAGTCAATCTCAAACTTTATACAGGTATATAAGAGCAAAAAATGACTATAGCTTTGCGCGGAATTCGCAAGAAAATTTGAGTTAATGTACCACTAAAACAACGTGTAGAAACAACAAAAAGATGTTTTGGCACTTTGCACAACAATTTTAGTTTTTTTGCTAACTTTTTCATGTGAAGAATAGTTAAAAAATGAATAAAAAAGCCTCGCTTTTGCTTGCTTGAATAGCTTTAGAATGCAACATAAACATAAAGATATTCAGTCAAAAAGGTTGAGATGAAAAAGGAGCACAATAAATGCAAATTTTTGAGGGTGCACTACTATTTTTTCAACCCCCTCTCGGACCGCAATACTATTAGAGAGTGCAATACTATTAGAGAGTGCAATACTAATAGAGAGAATACGGTATTCATTTTTCTATCTTTTGAAGACAATTTTGATCTTTTTACATAGTAGGCTTTTCTAATGGAGCCAATTGTAGGTCAATTGGTGAATTTGTCATTTATAAACGGTAGTAGAAAAAATATCGAAAGACTTATGGGTCAACCTAATGGAATACCTTATGAATGTGTTGGATCTAAAATTGTAGACCACTATAACTGTATTGATAGTAACAAAGGTTTGCATAAAGAAAAAGAAAAGGAAAATTATAAGAAAAGGAAAAGGAAAATTATAAGGAAAAGAGCCGTGTTTAGTGTTTCGACAAAAGTGTTTAGACAATCATTTTGATCTAGTATTTGCGTAATTTCAGTACATAAACATTTTGAAACAAATACCACAATACTCAAGTTATTACTTTCGAAGAAGAGTTTATTATTTATTAGTTCTCCACACTATTAACTGCACATTTTGCACGCGTTTGGGCAATACGACTTTTTCATGTCCTGAGTGTAGGCGAGAGACGTACAAAAGCCGTTTGGCACCCAATTCACACAACTGAAAACAAAAAAAGTTTTATTGCTTCTTAAAAATCTAAAAATGTGCTTGCGTTCTCAAGGAACGGTTGATTTGACCTCATCTTGTAAACCCACTTTGTATTATCGGTACAGGTGATCGTTGAGGTGATTGTCGTGGTGCAAAGATTGCACGAGCCCGGGCAATAATCTTTCTTTTGTTGGAGCGTGTAGCCAGTTGACGAGCAGAATCCGTTGGACACCCAAGTGGCACAGCTAGAAAACCGAAATTAGTGGTTATCAAAACTACCAGTAATTCAGTAACGATTCAGAAAATCAGATAAAGTTAATACTGTCTTAAAAGCAGAGAGAAAGTAGATCTTAATACAGTAAGCTAGAGGCTATAGCGCCGATTTGATTGTGAGACATTTGATTGCCGTTTGCCATTGGTAATCTAACTTTGAGCTCAACTTTCTTGGTGTTGGGCTGTCCAATTTAAATAGTTTTTGTACCAATCGACAGAGAAAGACTTGGCGCATCTAATGATACCAAGAATATTTAAATTGGATAGCCTAACGCCAAGATATTTGAGCTCAAAGTTAGATTGCCAATGGTAGACGGGGCGGGCGCGTATCAAATGTCCGATCGCTAGAAGATGACCTTCCGAGTGGTAAGCCCTCTATGGCAAGATTGAGATAATCAGTTATGACTTCAATTGCTCTGGTAGTCAGCATTATAAAGCATTAATTATTATAAAAACAAAAGGTTAGGTTACAAGTCGATGATTTCTGCCTTTTGGACAGCTAAAAAGGGGTTAAGCTTGACTCCGGTCTTTTGGAATAATAATATTAGAATTACTTTGCATTCAAATCGGCACAGGCCGTCTTGTTTGGGGCAGTCGAGCGTGTTGTTGTGAGAAGAACGACGGGTTTAGCGGTAGTTTTCGTCTCGACGACAATCGGATCCCCCGAGGCATCATAGGTGGCCGCCGTGGAGGCGATCTGGCTGACCTTCACAGTTGACGGTGTTGAGGCGGATACTGAAAACGAATATTAAAGTGAACCGTAGCTATTATGGTGTTATGAACTAGGTTGTTATCGCACCGTAACGATACGTGAAAGTGTAAGTGGTCGATTGGAGTCTCTCGTAGCCGATGACAGGCATGAGATGGGCCTCAGAGACCACCGTCATTCCCTGGTCATCCGAACAGCAAGCTCTAGAAAGGGAAATGATTCGGCTTGTTACCAAAAAGTTAGCAAGCAGGGTTTTTCTGGGAATACGAACCGAGCTCCAGTGTATCGATGGTCGCTCATCGCTTTGAACTCGATACTCTTAAATGGACATCCGGGAGTGCAAGCGATCACTCCGGTCATCGTCTTCAGCACCACTTCCACTTTGTTCCCAATCGGCGCCTAGATTTGTTAATAGTTAGCCTGACCAATCACTCGTTAATTTCCTTCCTTGATAGAGCTAATCCCTATGAAATGGCTTATTACCTATAACATGTTCAAAGCTATACTATAAAATAAAGCTTAATTGAGGTTTTTAAAGAAAAAGAGTTGATTCATTAGATTTTAGTTTAATAGATATAGTTAATTTAATAGATTTAAATAGAAATAGTAAAATAGATTTTAGAAATTGAGAGCTTTGATTGTTTTAAGCAATCTCCTATTTCTAGTAATACTCAAAGTCTGCTAGTATCAGTAATTGTGCAATATCCTGTATTTGACTACCTTTTACTTGTTCTTTACCACAGTTGACTATAATTCTTTACCTTAATCATGTAATTACAAGTTTCCATCACGTTTTGCATGGCGGCTCCCATTGTGCCGAGGGTAAACGTCTGAGTCTGCGCTGTGGCCGTCGCCGTCAACGTGGCCCCGCAACCGGTTGGCTACAAGATGAAGATATTGTTTCGAATTAAAAGTTTACATGACTAGCATCCAGTGTTCAACAATTCTGATCAATTTTAAAAACAAGTTACAGTATAAACGTTTACAGTTTGAATAGACAAACCCTTTCCGTGCACGTGGTCCCAGCCCAGCCAGATGGGCAAATGCAAGTGTTGCAGTTTCGCGAGTTTCTGATTCCACCATTCATACAAGTCGCTCCAGTTGTGCATTTTTCTGAAGAAAAACACACGTAATAGATTACATTTGATATAGTACAGATTACAGAGGACAGGACCGAACATGTTCAGTCGATCGGTCCCGCTCTTGATCCCGGTCAGTCGAAAATCAGAGACCGACCAGACTGGATCGGATCGAAACATGTCTTGTACTGATACAATTGTGTTTTCGATGAAATTACGTTTCTAGATTTTTTTCCAGATCTTCTAGATTCTAGAGTTTCAATTTGTTTAGGTATCTATGCTTTTGGGAAATCCATATTTTTATAAATCTAATAAATATTAGGCTGAGTACTAACTCGGGAAAGCCACGAACTTGCCGTGAGTTTTCGTTTCCGAACCACATACATCTTACTAAATCCAGAATGGAGATAATCTGAATTTAAAATCTGCCAAGTCAGCCTGCAGACGCGTAAAAATTGAATCGAAATTTCAAGACTTTAAAGGACTTTCAAGAATTGAAGCTTTAAAGGGCGCTTTTCAATCACTGGGATTTGGAATCACTGGGAACCCCAATTTGGAATCTCTGGGATCACTGGGAACCCCAATTTGGAATCACTGGGATCACTGGGAACCCCAATTTGGAATCACTGGAATCACTGGGAACCCGAAAGGTCGTCCCACAATCCACTAGGCCACTAGGCCACCGGTGCCCAAATCCCAGTGATTAAAAACCCGCCCTTTAAAGCTTCAATTCTTTAAAGTCCTTTAAAGTTTCGAAATTTCAATTCAATTTTTACGTGTCTGCAAGCTGATTTGGCAGATTTTAATTTCAGATTATGAATCTCCATCCTCGATTTAGTAAGATGTATCTGGTCCGGAAAAGAAAGCACACGGGAATTTCGAAAGCACACGGGAAGTTCTTTCTCTAGTAATTTGCATTTCACTATAACGATTTTTTTGCAATCTATAATATAGTAATGAACGATTTGTAAACCTGCTCACTTTTGCACTGATAGTACTCGTTCATCATTGAGATATCGTAGAAAGAGACCGTCGGGCCACCCATCGTGTCTTGGTAGGGAATGACCTAGTAAATGTAAGCTTTATTCTTTATTTTATGATTTGTTGACCAGATTTCTCTCATTTTTTTGTGGAATTATGCTCAAGCTTACCTTTGCCACCATGGCAACTTGACCGTTAGACGAGAAAGCATTCTGATCATACTGCATGACACTTCCATAATCATACGGCATTCCATAGTTGTTATTGCTGTCCACCGTTTCCTAGAATTATCCGCTTGATTAAAAAGCTTGCAAAAAAGATCTAGAACTTGCTAGAGAAAATATTTTCATATAAACTTGCAAGACACTAACTAAGTGAAATATATGAAATATTATTATATATTTTTTTATCATTTGGTAGTTGTAGAGCCTTGAAAAAGTTACAATAAAGTAAAATACTGACTTTTCGATAGTTGGAAACCTTTGCCGCGTCAACACTCGTCGTGTCAATGGTGACTGCTGTGTCACGATCATGTCGGCTTTGCTCGTGGAAGAAGCCAAGGGCATGACCGAGCTCGTGGGCGACGACAGAAAACTGAAAAGCATCATACAGGGTGACGCGCAATTACGGAAACTGAAATGGCAGCGTTCTTTTTGAGGGCTATGAGAACGCGTACTCAAAATTCTGACAGTTTTTTCTGTTTTTCCTGTCAATTAAGATTTTGGCAACATCTTATTTGCTTTTATTTTTGAAATTTAAGAATGACGAAGAAATCGGAGCACAGGGATTCGATCATCAACTTCTACAACAGGGGAATGAGGCAGAAAAGCATCGCCAGTATGGTGGCTGGCTATGGTGGCTAAGTCTGTTAATTCAAAGACAATTCAACGCTACAAAGTCTTGAGAACAAATTTCGGTTGACCAAAACGAGGCCCAAGGACGACAATGACAACAAAGGAGACGATGAAGAAAGTGCGCGAAAGCCTACGCTACAAACTCCCAACGAAAATTAGCCTCAAAAATGGGTATCCCAAGACGTTCAATGGGATTAGCTTTAAGTGTTTGGAATTTCCTAGAGGTCAAGGCATGCTTCAAAGCTCATTCAACCATTGATTCTTTGAAGAAATCCCTTCAAAAGGCTTGGGGTGAACTTGACGTCGCCTATCTTTCTGCCACCGTTGATGCCTTTCCGGCACGGCGCGTCTCCAAAAATGTATCGCAACGAAAGGAAATCTTTTTGAAAAGAACTTTCTTTATATCTCAAAAAAAAACTTTTCTTTTTTTTTGAGATATAAAGAATAAATTTTTATTGCTTAAGATTATTGTTAACAACGAATAGTGGTTATTCAACCAAAAATATATTGGTCCGTAATTGTGCGCCACCCTTTATGCAATATGATCATTACTCGTTTATAGTTGACTTCTACTGATTACTTCTACTGATTACTTCTTAGAAATGAGAAAATATGCTTACATGTTCACAACCAGTGCCAAGCGATAAATCTTGCTGTCCTTTGATCATTCCGATATTCGAATAGCATCCGGTACCCATGAAGAAACGAATTCGGTTGCTAGAAAACATTATCTCTTTTAGCATTTTCTAAGAGGATAGCTAGCATTCTCTAAGAGGATAGCTAAAGTATAGTAATTTTTCTGAAAAAAAGCCTACGGAGCGTCTTGTTTCTCGACAAAATTGATACAGGTCGAGTTTTGCCAGAAAGCGATCGCAATTCTTGACACGGTGATCGCGGCGGCTGAGAGGGACGAATCGAAATAGTAGTAGACGGTGTTATCAGTCCACAACATGGCTGGATATGAGGTTGTGTAGTAAGCCTGCAATAGTTAAAGGGTTCTTTTCTGTTATTTTTTTATTATATATTATATTAAATGTGTTTTCAAAACTTTTTTTTGAACATTTTTCTTAAGCGTTTTGAGAGCTTGTTGGACTTGACAACTCTAAAGCTTTGTTTTTTCAAAAACCCCAATATCGTTTATCTTTCAGTTTGTAAGTTATAAGGTTACATTAAAAATAATTTTTTTTTCTGTTTTTACATGAACTTTCACTTCTTTTGGCATTAGGAATTATCGATTTGAACCAATTTGTTCAAAAACCAATTTGAACCAATTTGACTTTCAAATTTTCGCTCAAATTCTCGTCTATTCACCTTGGAAATTCAAAGATTACTTCAAAGCATTGATCTAAAAATTCTAGATCTAAAAAGACTAGGTTTAAAAGGCAAAAATTTAAGCCAACGATTTTCACTTATCAAAGAACATTTTATTTTTAGGATTCATCGACGCACTGGGCTTTTCCGCGACCCAAGTTAAAGGGAACGGGGCACACCCTAATACACAAGTGATATTCGCTAAGTTTTTCTATTGGGTTGGTGAATTGAAAACTGCGAGCTATTGTCATATGTGACAGTTTGAGCACTTTCTTCAAAAGAAACCCATTTTGGTGTCAATGGAAAAGTTGTAGAGAATCAAAAATCAAGCTTATATCCAAATTTTCAGAACGATTCAAAAACTGGTTTTCAAGAAATGCCAAATTTACGAATTTTCACAAAACTTGCAACAAAACTTGCATTTTAAGCGAAACTACTAAGTGTATCTTTTTGGAAATTTGGCTATAAGCCTAATTTTTGATTCTCTACAACTTTTCTATTGACACCCAAATGGGTTTCTTTTGAAGAAAGTGCTCAAACTGGGACATCTCCAGTCCTCGATTTTTGAGTCTCACACTTGTCTCACACACAAACCAAAATCCTACTACGAAAGAGGAATCCGCAAATTGCCTGTAAAATGGGCAGAAGTCGTCAATAATAACGGAAATTATTTGGAATGAATTCATGGTTTTATGTTGAATAAATTTTAGTTCAAAGTCCCACAGTCTTCAATTCACCAACCCAATAAATTGGCCCCCCGGGTTGACCCAAAGTAATATTTTTCTTAGCTGCCTAAAAAGTGACTCGATGCCTATTCCTAGTTTTCACAAATAGCGATTGAGAAAACGAACTTGACGCTTTTTTCGGCTTTCACCGGTCGACTCATCGTCGTCATCGACAAAGTCTCCAAGTAAGGCATCAACTTGTGGACTAAAATGTTAATTTGACGATCTTTACGATAAAAAAGGTTAAATATAAGGATAATTGCGCTAGTTAATGTGTTTTATGGTGTTGGGCTGTGACCACTTACTCGATAAGCGCCATATCTCCGCCGTACAATGAGCTCGCTACACCCGCGTTTTGATTGATCTGAAAGTATGGATAAAGGTAGCCTCCAGTATAATTTCTAGATACAGAGGGTGCATTAATTATGGGCCGCTTAATGAAAAGCAAGAAAAATCCCTATAGTCATTGGTTTAAATCTTCAATCTTTTACAGATGTATATTGTTAAACCAGTTAAAGTTTAACAATATATATTTGTAAAAGATTGAAGTCTTTTTTATTCCACAAAAAGTTATTTTCATTAGTTTCATTAGTTAGTTTCATTAATAGCATCTCTCGCTTCCGCAATTCTGCAATTCTTGTGCAAGACAGTCAGTGTTTTATTTGGCTTTGATTTCTTAGGCGTTCATAGTAAATTTGAATGTTTAGACCTTTCTTGTTAATTCAATATCAAAGATTATAGTTTCAATAATCTATTTATGGAAGTTTAACTTTCATAGCAAGGATTCTCGCGAAAGCCTGGGACCAACTTAGTGGCGGGTACCCACGCGCCTGCCACATTCGGGCTTTTGAAAAAGATTTAACAATAAATTGCGCTAATATGCTCATACTGTACAGCAACTTAATCATTTTTCCTGTCATCAAATTGTTGGTCATTGCGAAAATTTACAATTGAGGAGTTTCCATTGTCATTTCATAATTTTGCCGCACCCTGTAGTCTAAACACTCACCTCGCTCAACGAATCGCCCTCCTTTTGGGATTTCGGCGACCACTTGTGCTTTCTGATGTGCTGAAATAGAAAATATTAAAAAGACATAGTATAATAACTATACAAACCTTGATCCTCTCCAACATGTCGGCTTTCTCCTCGTCGCTTGGTTGGACGAGTTTGACGCCGTCCTCGTTGAAACGATCAAGAGCTCCCATAAAACGGTCGACATTCGTTCGGCCACCAAGTGACTAAAGTTTGTTTTCGAGTTTGAAGAAATTCTTCTCACATTTTGTCTATCATAAAATCGTCTATTAGTTCTACAGATTCGGCAAAAGTTCACGGAATTTCAAAAAATGTTATAATATTATGTTAGTGCATAAGTCTGTACAATTTTTTCCAAACGTTTTTTAAAAATAATGCCGCCATCAACAAAATTTCTATTTGAACGATTAAAAAGGTTAATTTTTTCTTTACAAAATGGCTTTTGGGAAACTCGTGGAAGTAGATGTTTTTGTGGATTTTCAAAGGCGCGAAGGCGAGCATCCAAAACTGTTCCGATGCCAAAGCTCTGTTGCCAATTTGGATACTTTCTTCAATACAAACCTATTCTGGTGTCAAAGTAAAAAAGATAGAGCTCATTTGATTACATAAGTTTGTAAAATTTGAAAACGATCCGTTTAGCCATTTTCTTTAAAAGAACAATTGAAAATTTTACACAAAAATGCGTTTTTATCGAGTTGAGGTGAGCTTCGAGGTTTTAGAGACAAAAATTTGAAGAAAATTGCAAAGACTTATGCACTAACCTAATAATTTAATGATTTTTAATTAGCTCCTATCGAATGCCCACTTTCTTGAACTGATCCACTTGATCGGTGGTCATGTTTCCCCAATTGTGTGGTTTCCTTGGTCCTCTTCCTTTTCCATTGCCCTTGCCACGCCAAGCTTCTGCCATAAACGAGCACAAAGTGAACAAGATGAGCCCTTGTTTGAGGAACATTGTCTACTAAAGTTTGTTTTCAAGTTTGAAGAAATCTTGTGACATTTTGTAAAAGATCTATCAGTTACACAGATTCGAGAAAAGTTCCCAGAAATTTCGAAAAAGCTTTCTAATCTGGAAATTCAACCATAGCTCTTTAGTTGAACTATTCTAGTGAAAAAGTTGCAATTTTAGATAATGTACTTGATCGCTTTTAAGTCTTTAATTTTATCCAAAGAAAAATATTATGTTTTCTAACATTCTTGGTGCTTCGAAAAATTTCGGGGGCTATAAGGGAAGAGGGAAGAGCTCATTGTCAGGAAGTTAAAAAGTAAAGTGTTTTCATAGAGAAGTGAAGTCCAAAATTCAAACTAAGTAATGTGCCATTTCGGTCACACTTCAGCTTTCTTTAAATACCGTTCAAGGTTCGGTTTTCCTCGTAAATTCTTGCTGGAGTGGTCAATGGCGTTATTTGTGCAGCTTTGCCCCAAAATGGCCGATTGAAGGGCAGCAATTCCTCCATTTGGAAGAAAAAAAATGCTTTAACGTTCAAAAATCAAAGTGTCCTTTTTTTAAAATTGTGCCTATATTGTGCTAGATTTTCTCTTTTCGCAAAACTTCTCCTCAACCGCCCCCACAACCTCGGAAGCAGTTGCACAAATATGTACAGGGTGATCGCGAATTATAGCGACTCACTTCTGAGGATCTAACTCAGCGAGAACTCAATGAATCCGTATGAAATTTTTGGAGATGTTTTTTGAGTATGTCTCCTGTAGCCAAGCCAATTTTCTAACTGATTGGTACTTCTAGAATCTTTATATGACTTTACAAAGTTGAGAGTCGCGGTACACCAATTTAAGGCTTTTGAGAGCCGTTTTTTGAAGCTATTTAATGAATATGATCACGTTAAAGACGAAAAAAATCAAACAGATCAAAGGGTAAAGCTCAGTCTGATAGTAAGTCGAGAGGATTTTCCTCTCGATTGGACTCTTTCTTTGGGATGACACGGTCGATGAACCAAATTGACCTCCATCTGTTTTTAAGATTCTCTTGCTTGTACTTCTTTATTTTCTCTTTTGTATCAAAAATCAACACTCTAGAAATCACAGCTTACCTCATCAAAGTTTAAAGAACCAAAAAAGGACGAACGAATCTTGTCAATACCCAGAAAACCTCTTTTTTTTTCAATTTCCGATCAGATTCTTTTACCTCTCGATGGTAAAGCTCAGCTTTTCTTATTTCCTCTCATTTATTTATCACAGGAATCATTTTGTTTAATAAATATGACTTGTTATATAGAATGGAATGGAGTTGATGCGGGGCTGCTTAGCTTCAGCTTTAGGCTGTAAACCATCGTGAAGATCCATCCAAACCCATTATGGCGCCGACAAATTGTCTTGTCATCCTAGAATGGTAGTTATTGAATATTTCCCCTGTTTCTCGTTTTCAAAAGAATAAACAACCTTTCGTGATTTCCAGCCTTTCCATCCATCATTCCATTTTCGGGATTCGCGAGATCTGTCGACACTCTAGAATGTCTTTGTCAAGCAAAATTTTCTAAAGCCAAGCTCGAGTGATTAATCTACTGTTTTCTAGCCTAAAAAAATCAAAAATTTTACCGTTTCTCGGTTGTCTTGACTCGACCCGACTTAAAAAATTCTGAGTCTGACTCGAAATTCTTGGGTTAGTGCATAAGTCTTTACAATTTTTTCAGATTTTTTTTCCATGAAAAAGAATCCTTTACAAAATTCTTACGTCTTAACCTATTAGAAAGATCCATCATTTCTCTACAAAATGGCTTTTAAAAAGAAAACTAAAAGCTCGCCTCAACTCGATAAAACGCATTTTTGTCAAAAATTTTCCATTGTTGTTTTAAAGAAAATGGCTGGACGAATCGTTATCAAATTTTACAAACTTATGCAATCAAATGAGCTCTATCTTTTTACTTTGGCATCAAAATAGGTTTGTATTGAGGAAAGTGTCCAAATTGGCTTTGGCAGCTTTGGCATCGGAGCGTCGGCATCGAAGCAGTTTTGGGTACTCGCCTTTGCGCCTTTGAAAATCCACAAAAACAACTACTTCCACGAATTTCCCAGAAGCCATTTTGTAAAGAAACAATTAACCTTTTTTAATCGTTCAAATAGAGATTTTGTTGATGACGGCATTATTTTTTAAAAAGCGTTTGGAAAAAATTGTAAAGATCAGTACAATAGTATGTGCTCCTAAAAGCTCTAAGGAAAGTATTATCAAAACTCTATGCATTATGGGTTTGCATTTTCAAATTTTATAGACTTATGCAACCAAATGGGCTCTATCTTTTTACTTTGGCATCAAAATAGGTTTGTATTGAAGAAAGTATCTAAATTGGCAACGGAGCGTCGGCATCGAAGCAGTTTTGGGTACTCGCCTTTGCGCCTTTGAAAATCCACAAAACAACTACCTCCACGAATTTCCCAAAAGCCATTTTGTAAAGAAACAATTAACCTTTTTAATAGATTTTGTTTATGGCGGCATTATTTTTAAAAACGTTTGGAAAAATTTTAAAGACTTATGCACCAATCTAATATTCAAATCTGATTTTTACTTTCCTGATCCCGTTTTTCAAAAGCACTCACATTATGGTGATTATCGAAAGGAGAAAAAACAATCGAGAGAAGAAAATCATCGCTGGTGCGGGAGTCGCTTCGGTATTCTTTGATAAAACGAAAAAAAATGAACTAAACAAATGCCAATTTAAAATCATTTATACACGTAGATCTTGATGGGTTGTTTATTTTCTTATTTGTTGAGGTTTTTTTGAGATTTTTCGAGAAAAATCAGTGATAAACAGGGAGAGTCTGCTGATCGATTTCTCTCTTCTTTTCCCGAGTTTTTTCCACAAAATTCGAATAATAGTTTGTTGCACAAACAACACGCACACATGCACTAATAACAAAATATTTATTGATATAATTTATTCTATCAATGCAAGCTTCAAGATTTAAATAGTCATAGCAGTTAATAATAAACAATCTTCCAAATGTAAGAGTTCACTTGCCTATGTAGCTCGCTGAGCCAGGGAATGGTTTGATTATACAGGGTGACCAAGAATTACCGCAACAACGTCGTATTATTTTATGAGCCCCATTTCACTTTGCTTGCTAAAGAAGGAGGTTATTCCGTGGGCTCAATGCCACTTCAAAAATCGAATTTGGACTTATCAACAAGCTGGTGTGCCGGTTCAAAGAAAGTGCAAGAGTTTTGTTCAAAGGCCTTCCCGGACTTCATCTCGTTTTCTGAGTGACCACTCAGCTCACCCGATCTTAACCCATTGGATTACATAGTCTGGAGTGTTCTTGAAGCCAGGGCATGTGCAAAATCACATAAAAATATCGAAAGTTTGAAGAAGGCGTTCATCAAAACATGGGATACCCTCGATGATGCCTATTTGCTGGATGATGCCACGGTCAACGCGTTTCCCAAACGTTTGTAGGCCTGTCTGAATGCCGATGGAGGCACATTGTTATTTTCAGGAATGGTGAAAGCGTCTCCACATCGACAATCGATCCTTGAGCAGCGTGTTCAGGCGAGCGGCTCAAAGCGCCTGAATGTCCCCAGAAGCCTCGTTTCTCGAACCATTCAACGTTATGAAACTCTGGGCACAGTTTTTGATCGCCCGGAAGCGGTGCAAAACGAACAGCGGTTACTCCGGCTAATGTCAAGAAAGTGCGCGATCGTCTAAGTCTATCATCTAACGGCCTGTCTGAATGCCGATGAAGGCACATTTGAATTTAATTGTTAATTTGTTAGTGTTATATGTTGAATAAAAATATTTAAGTTAACTTTTCGAGATGGGTTGCATATTTGATTAAAAGCCAGGCCTTTTGTGTGTTGCGATAATTCTTGGTCACCCTGTACAGAGAGTATGAAGTCTTACAATGAAATGGTTTGAAGTTAAGGTGACCGTTCGGGATGAGTGCCTTATTCGATAGATCTCATGATGAATATTGATGACCAAAAAGAAAATTAGCTGCCTCAAGTAGTTACTACAACGAGAAATCAACGAGACAATGAGCAAAATAAAATTTTTGACCTTGGCAGAGCTGAAGTGAACCTAAAAAATCGTAAAATTTGATTCCCAAAAGTATTTATAAAATTTTACATTTTAAAGCTATTGATTTTAGCCAAATTTGCTGAAGTTTTTTTTATAGTTTTTATTTTATAGCCCCACGAAGGAGGGTCAAAAACGTCAGCCGTCAGCCGTCAAAAACGTCAGCCAAAAACGATTTCTCGTTGAATGTTAACCTTGGAAGAACAAAAAATTCGTCTCTCCTGCTTCTGTAAATGTTGCATTTGAAAAAGTTTCGCGTTATTGATGTAAAGCATCGTCGACGAGAAAAAAACAAAAATGTTCATTCAGAGTTGGTAAGAAAGTGCGTTGATAGGCGCAAATTTGCCTCAAATGATACGCGACGCAAATAATTTGGCCCTTTTGCTAGCACCTCCGAAATGATTCCTAATTCAATCTTTAATAAAGTACAACCCAGTTTCCTGGGTGTAGTGGGGAGATTTGCATATAGGGGAATCAACTCTCCTACATGTCATAGACATGTAGGAGAAATCTTAAACAAAAAACAAAAGAAAATTCTGTAGTGAACATAATCAGTGAAAACTATGAAGACATTCCATTTAAAAACAGATAAAATTTGAGAGAGTTGGTACGGAAAGTAGGTAAGTACATATTTATGCAGAATATTGCGGAAAGTTTTAGATTGACTTACTGGGTAACTCAGTCTCACTAACCAATGAAAAAGGACAAAATTTTTCGGGTCTTTCCACAAGATACTATTAGTAAATCTAGCTAAAACAAAATAGATAGCAACTATTAATGTGTAATTGGCCAATTTGACGAGTAGTTTGATTTGATGAGTGGAAGCTGATTTGTGAACTCTCACCGGAAAGCTGTTCGAAAGAAGCGAGAGAATCGATCATCGCAACGGTTCGTTGGCATCGCACCGATTTTGTGTAATGGTCACGTCTATATCCTAGAAATACTAGGTGATAAACAAGTCTTAATCCTTTAGGGGATGAATTTGGGTATTTTCTCTCTTCAAAGTAGCAAAGTAATGGAAATTTGAGAAACTCCAGGACAAAATCTACAACCTAACTTCGCTAAAAGATGTAAAAACAAACCCAAGTTCCCGTGTTCGGCAAAAAGTTGAGCGGTTGGTGTATCAAAAGCAAGACAATCGGATTGTGAAATGGCGTGCGCTACTCCCTCGTTAATGGACCGCGGCGTGGCTTCCCATACAAGACGACTTCCCATACGCCTGGTTGATAACAAGCCTAAATACTCCAATGCTCTGTTCGTTAAAGTTTTCTTTTAATACCTGTACTTAAAGTTTTCGGCTTCTTTTTGGCTCCAATCAGCTGAACAAGGGCGTAGAAAATTGGCTGTCCGAACTCTCCTAAAACAAGGAACCTAGGAAGTCGAAGCAAAGCCACACTTGCTTCTCGAGTACTATCATAAAGTGATATCCAAAAACAGTTCTAAAAAGTTTTTAGCTTATTGCTGCAAATCAAAGCTAACCTGGCATCATGACCCAATCAACTGCCCCCGGTAAATTGATGTCGGTAGCCAAAAAGACAAGGCCCTCGCCTAAAAAAAATATTATTTCTATTTATCAGTTAAAACATACCTTGTAAAGTCGTAATCCCTCCTATGGATCTTAATTAAATGTGGTATCACTTCTTGAAGGGCTCCTTGCCATCTAAAAATTTATCTATTGGCTTTACCAAAAACCCAAACAAACTAACCCTTGCACACTGCACTGGGGGCAAGGGCAGCTGTAGGGTCTGTAAAGAACAAATTGTTACATATAATTTATGTACTTCGTACGTCATCTTCAACACTAAACACTTACCTGAACTCCACACGCCTCTTCATGGTCCGCTTTATCGTAACGATGAAATGTCGATTCACATCCAGACTTGCTGAACTTGCATGGAAACATGAAGGCCTCATTGAAGTAAGAAAGAAGCCGTAGCAGTTCGGCTTTTTCCCCCCTCAACAACCTTTAGTAAAGTAATCATTGAAGTCCTGAAATAATATAATTATTTAGAAAGAGACAGCTAATTTCTGAAGTCCTAACAAATCATCGATTCTTATATTAGGCTCTCCAGATAGCCTTTCCGTTCCTTTCATACTTCCCTTCAAAACCAACAAACCAGCTACAACCAGCTACACGTACCAGATAAACTATGATTTGTCTCCATTAGGAAAGGCCAATTATTATTCCGCAAAATAACATTGAAATGGGTTTAAAATGTCTTATGTCTGGATATTTTGGGGAGCGTAAAGTTTGGGTAGTCAAGAAAGGGCGACGGCTCGATGAACGGACACTTTAGCTAAGGGAAACCTATCTTTGTGTCAATAAATAAAAAGTTAGGCACAAAAAGTTAGGTACATAGCCAAATTAGCCGAATAGGGAGAGCTTCAGAGAAATTGATTCAGCAAATTTCTCCCGTAAAGGATTTCATAGATTTATCCGGAAAAACACGTCTTCACCCTCGAATTTGCTTGGAAAGTGAACCCAAAGATTGACTTAAAAAGAAGGGAGATTGAAAAATAAACACTTTTATTTAGAGAAAAGCATAGGTTAATTGGTGAGTTTGTTAGTTTTTCAACGAAAATATGAAAAGAAACAAAAAGTTTTTCGAGACAGCCTAATAATTCAAGTGTGTTTTCACTCACTCCTACGAATCTCATCATCGGGAAGAGAGCGGGCTTTGTCAGCGGCACTGAGTGGCTTCACCTCTTCTCCAAGTGGCTCAACGGTCCTGGAGTGGGCTAGAAATAGTTTGCTTTGATAACATTCCTACATACTTTATTAGCAAAATGTCTTCTTTTCATGTTTAGACCAACCTTGAGTTTCTGGGTAAGAGTAGGTCACTTCATCATGATTGTCCTCTCTTCCTGGTCCGTATTCGATTTGTCATGAACAGATGCCGCGACTCGCTTGGAACAACTCTAAAGTTGAATTGCTTTCGTTGTAGAATCAATAAACAATCTCAAATTTGTCTCCACTTGTCGGTTTACGAACTCAAAAATCTTGGTTTGTTCTTTATGGATCGACCAAACTCACCGCAGGTACCAGTAGCCTTGCTCGCCTCGACCTCGGGCATCAAGATGACCACCGATTCATCAAAAGAACTTTGCCTCCATCTTGTTGATGAAATCACGGATCTTTTCTTAAAACTTCAAGTAAAACTCCTCACCTTGTATATAATGTTTCTTGCTTCAGCCCGATCTGCCGTTTTTAATGCTGGTCTATCAATCGATTTTGAGCCGAATCCTGCTTTGAAAAAGTCAACTCTATCTGTTAAAGAACATTCTATCCCTTCATCTTCACCCTCAATGTCGTAACGACGAGCCGACGAGTTCGGTGCTG
>CAUEEP010000695.1:0-29091 GCA_958450365.1 Mesorhabditis belari | reverse complement strand
CGAAGATATGCCATTTTTCTGTTGCATGCCTATTACCGTATTTCTCTAATAGTAGTGCACCCGGGCGAACCGAGTTGATGACTATTTTATGGTTTCCAAGCTTTTGCAGAAGCTCAACACTCAAATCCCCCACAATATCTCATCGTCAGCTACATTTTCCGATCCCACATCGATACGTTCTGATAAGCGTTTCTCGAGATCTCGAGCAGTTTAGGTTGTTTAGGGTGCACTACTATTAGAGAGAATACGGTATTCTGTATTTTCTCTAATTGTAGTGCCCTTTCCCCCCCCCCGGCCGAGCTAGATGATTATTTTTACAGCTCCTAGCTTCACAGAAGCTCAACACTTTAATCCCCCACTAGATCTCATTGTCAGCTACATTTTCCGACCGCACATCGATAGATTTTGATAAGCGTTTCTCGAGATTTCGAGGAATTTAGGCAAAGCTTAGGTATTTTGTAGAAAGTTCTCAGTAATTTTGTACTCGTTTTCAAGAGGAGATTCAGGGCTATCAAATGACTATAATAATTTAGTTTTTCTTTTAACTTACACTGAATTATCAGTAAAATAGTTAACGGCTATGTGACAGTGTTCAAAATAAAGTTTTGGTTGATTTAACAGTGAGCAATCGGTAAATGCTAAACGCTTTCCAGCTTTGTTCAAAGTTTTCACAAAGGCTCATCACTCAAATCCGAAATTCGGATCGGAAATTTTTACAACTTATCTTAAAGCCGAAAAACCGACTACCGTATTTTCTCCCGCCGAGCCGAGTTGATGACGATTTTACTGTTTTCAAGCTTTTGCAGAAGCTCTACTATTAGAGAAAATACGGTATATCACACCGAAAGTTTCCAGTTCTAGTTAGAATTTATAGTTAATCTAAACAAAATCGCATAAAGAGGTTTAACTTTCACTTTCTCACGCACAGATAGAATATTTTGGTTTGTTTCTAAGCAATAGTTGATCTCTCTTTTGTTTGAGCTTGGACTAGGATTGTACTGATAATAACTGATGAAAGACTAAAATCAGCTTCAAAATCTCTCTTCGAAAACAGTTCTCAATCTTGGCTCTATCCTGTAGATAAAGTATTGAAAAGCTAGAAGTTGAAAATGCGAGAGTTTTCTCCATCTAGGCATATCGTTTCCCCTGAATCCCACCAGTTCTCCCAATCGCTTCCGGAAATCTTTTCCTCTTCGTTCCCAAAATGTTCATCTTGTAAAGCTTGAAAATAATCGCCGTATCTGTGCCATAATCAACAATAAAAGCATTGTGATCTAAGTTTTCCAATTTCCAATTACAACATTAATTTCCTCTCTTGCCTACTTTCAACCAAGCATCAAAGATCTCAAATTTGTCTTCAATTTCTTGTCTTTCTGGGATAACCATTATATAATAGCCAGAAATTTGATAGAACAAACAGGCGCAAACTGTGTATTAGATTGTATCCGTTACTGAAAAAATTGATTGATTATTGATTGATGATTGATTGATGATTGATTGGAATTCAGCTTTGAATCGATAATGTGAGCAAACTTTATAATAAAAAGACTAATCTACATCTTTTTGCGGCGTAGAGAAGCTTATTTTTACTGAGAACAAGTGTATCAGCAAGTGTGTGCTTTTGTTTTCAGTAGAAAATACTCAGAGACAAATCTAGGACTGTACTTTGTGCTCACAAATGTAAACGTAATCTTTTTGATGCATTAGAAAACCCTCGGCAAAACTAGAGAACAATGAAAATGGAGTTCGAATTTGTGCAAGTACTAATGAAAGGGACAAATAATGAGATTATTCAGCTATTTGACTCTTTCTTCTTTACTACTTTCCTTTGTTTTCCCTCTTTCTTCTCAAGAGAGTCCAAATATCTTAGTGGTTACGTGAGCAACTTTCTCGCATTTTAAAAAGGTCGAGGGTTCAATCCACTCTCCGGAAATAACTTTCTTTCTCATTTTTGACTTTACCTTTTTACTATAGATACCGTAAAAAATACTGTGAATAGTACCCCACCGAATCAAAGAGATAAGGAACCGAGTCTATAAGCAAAAGGAGCCGAATTTAGAAAGATAAGGGAAGCGAATTTGAGAGATAAGGAACCGAAACGAGAGAGATAAGGAACCGAATTTCTAAAGAGACATGGAACTGAAACTAGAGAGAGTTAAGGAACCGAATTAAAGAGATAAGGAACCGGGACTTACAAGAGGAGAGAAAAGGAGGAACCTACTCGTACAGTCGCGTAGTCGCAACAGTTTTTAGTATTTCCTTTTTTTTGCAAAGCACCCGTATACTTTCAAAAATGCGTCTTTGGTATCAAAAAATGGCTGAAATTCAGGGCTAATTTTTTTTTGATACCCTAAGCGCACACTGTAGCCTCAAACCAGTGTCGAGAAAACTCGTTCAAAGCTCAGACTACGCAACACTCCGCACCGTCATCATGGGGCTGGGGTACTATTCCAGTATTTACGATATGTATGTATGTTTGTTCTAGTTCTGTTGGAAGCAAAACAAAAACAAATGTACTCACGAATCGTGAACGCCATCGGAATAGCCATCAATCCAAATGTCCATCCTCAAATTCAACGATCGATAGTGTCCAGGCGCGTAAATAGCCACCAAGTGCCTGACGGAAATCAAAAGAAAAGATAGATTTGCATCCAATATCGAATATTGGCCGTGATACCAAAAAATGAACACACCTATAGAACCCTAAACTTTTTTGTTTTTGATTCGAAACACATTTCTCAATGAAACCAAAGTTTCGATTTCCCAGATTTTCGCTGTATTATCGTGAATTGTTGATGTGATGATGTAGAAAAGTCAGTGAAAACAAGGATGGCAAAATTTGCGACAAGAATCGGGTTGAGTTCCTGAATTTACAAGTAAAAGTCAGTAATTTTAAGTAAATTTTAAAAGTTATTGGGTTGATGAAAAGTCCTTTCCGTTTTTTGGGAGAGTACCTTAAATTTGTCGAATTTTGACGTTTTATAGCTCATCCTAAAGCTGAATTCACAAGACGGATCGATTGGTAAAAACCGTTTTGAGATATCTCTTTTCTAAAAAGCTTTTACAGCTATTTTAGTAAAGGGCGGTTTCCACCAGTTGGCTGTTTTCACGCTTCGTTAGTTTTCCGTGCAGAAACCTAGGCTAAAAAGCTATGTGTTTGTGATCGAAGCGTCAAAAATAACTCGATCAAAAATAATTTCAGAAACTTAGCAAAAAATTTTTGAAAAATATTGTCACCGGTGGAAGTCGAACCAGCGACCCTCAGATCAATAGCAGCCCTTTCCGCCGCTTTTCGCGATTTTCCTTCGTTTTTCCTGTTTATCTTGTTGAAAAGAGATATCTCAAAACGGTTTTTACCAATCGATCCGTCTTGGATTCAGCTTTAGGATGAGCTATAAAACGTCAAATTCGAGAAAATTTAAGGTACTCCTCCCAAAATCGGAAAGGACTTTTACATCAACCCAATATTTTCTAAAAGTTGTGCTTAAAAGCTACTCCAACCGCGCTTAAAAGCTATTTTAAGGGAATTTTTCCGGTGAAATTCTGAGTTAAAACTTGTTGTTGGATTACGGTAGCTTTTTCACTTTTTAGAAAACATCTTTTTAAGAGGACAAGTAGCGATCAAATGTTTACAATTGAGTTGTGGTTGTTTGTGCTCGTAACTGGTAAACGCAAACTCTCCTATTGCACTAATTGTAGTAAGAGAATTAGCACTACAATGTAAACGATTTGTTGTTCGAGTTGTGCCAAGAAGGCGCGTTTCTATCAGCACACAAAAGTACGATCATTTGTAATTAGCGGAAATTAAACGAAAATTTGATTTTTTAGTTAAATAGTACAATCAAAGACTTCAAACTCCAAAGATTTTTTACCTTAAATGTCATCAATTTTTTTTTTAAAATATAGATAATCAATAAGAATAGCGGAATCCCGAAATGCCCAATTCCCGCGTAATCCAACAATTGCAACATGTTGGAAAAAGTTGAGAAAAAAAATGAGAAGGGGGTTTAGCAATTCACAGAAGATTTTAAAGCCCGTAACCTGAAATTCCTCCATGAAAAAGACATGGAATTCTCATGGTAAAGTAAAGTTTTTCGTTGATTATTGTTGCTAACTGAAATTTCTTTTGGAACTTGTGCTTTCCAAAACAATTATTTATTACTTGATTCTTGAGATTATCGGAGAAAAATGTACTACTGTATCTCTCTAATAGTAGTGCGCCGCGCGCGAGCCGGAGTTGATGACTATTTTTTATGGTTTTCGAGGAGGCGCTGCAGAAGCTCCTGACACTCAATCTCCTCTACAAGATCTCCTCTGTCAGCTACATTTGGCGAGACTCACATCGGGCTGGGTTCTGATAAGCGGTTCTCGAGATTTCGAGGAATTTAGGCAAAGCTTAGGTATTTTGTAGAAAGTTCTCAGTAATTTTGTACTCGTTTTCAAGAGGGAGATTCAGGGCTATCAGGGTCGACTATAATAATTTTGGTTTTTCTTTTTTAACTTACGCACTAAATGTATCAGTAAACAAAGTTAACGGTTATGTGAAAGTGTCTCAAAATAAAGTTTTGGTTGATTTAACAGTGGCAATCCGGTAAATGCTAAGCGCTTTCCAACTTTGTTCAAAGTTTTCACAAAGAGTCAACACTCAAATCCGCCACAAGATCTCATCGTCAGCTACATATTCCAATCCCACATCGATAGGTTTTGATAAGCAGTTCTCGAGATTTCGGAGGAATTTAGACGAAGCTTAGGGTGCAGTACTATTAAGAAAAATACTGCAATGAAACATGGGACATTAGCCTAGCTCTTCTAAATAGTAAGTTGGTTCTCTACTCTTTATTAGGTGGAGCGATCTTTAACTACACGGAGACTCTCGTTGAATATCAGGTAGGGAAAGAAAAGATACCGCATTTTCTCTACCACTGCACTGCGCCGAGCCGAGTTGATGCCTATTTTACGGTTTCCAATTTTTTCCCAGAAGCTCAACACTCAAATCCCCCACAAGATCTCATCACCAGCTACATTTTCCGACCCCACATCGATAGGTTCTGATAAGCGGTTCTCGAGTTTTCGAGGAATTTAGGCGACGCTCTGGGTGCACTACTATTAGAGAGAATACGGTATTCACAGTCACAATAAAATTTCCCAGCACAAATTTTCCTATTTCTTTGTGACGATAAAGACGTAGATTGTGCATTTTTTGTATTCCAAACTGTAGACGAAAACATTTGTGTAGGGAATGATGTCGGTCGGTAGGCTGGGAAATGAATGGCTTTGTTTAGACCTGACAACAGAAGTGATTCGAATAGGGAAATTTCATTTGGTAGGTTTTTTGGTAGGTTTCTAACTAGGGAATGCTCAGATTTCACAAGCGCTAATTTGAAATAAACCCAAATGACTTATGCACGCGAGTTCGATCCTCTTAGATCATCGTTTGCATCTTTATTTTAATGTTTTAAGCAGTAAAGTCGCTCAGTGCACTAGAGAGTCGAATTTCAAATTTGTTTTTGCAGAAATCTAGAGCGTTTAGGCAAACCAAAACACTATCGTGTTGCCCGTGTTCGACTTGCCCTTGCTTTGCTTTCATTTGCTTTCATTTACTTTCATTCGCTTTGGTTCGAATTCGTGCTTGAGAAAGCTAATCGTTTTCTAGGGCCTATAAGTCAGGTTGGGTAGAGCTAACTAGAATAGATATACGGATTTTTGGTCAATGGTCCAGTTCTATCAGTAAGCTGTTCTCAGAAATGGTTTCTGATTTGACCCAGAAAATTTGGCTTTGAAACACTCGCGATTTTAGGTAAAAAAGATTTGGACTAACTCTAATTTGGACAATCACCTCCCTTTTAAAACTAAAAGATTTGATTTTCAAGGTTATAAGTTTCAGCTTGTACTGCTTTTTTAAAAATTCACTGGAAAGATATGAAATTTGCATATTAGAATCATGAATCTTTAAAGTTCTAACATCTTTAAACATCTTTAAACAGCTTTAAACAGCTTTAAACGTCTTTAAACATCTTTAAACATCTTTAAAGTTCATCTTTAAACATCTTTAAACATCATTAAACATCTTTAAACACCTTTAAACAGCTTTAAACATCTTTAAACAGCTTTAAACAGCTTTAAACGTCTTTAAACATCTTTAAACATCTTTAAAGTTTTCAACTTCAACTCGGGTAAAATAGCGAAAGTAGAGAGTGATTGGAACAAAGGAAAAGCTAATCCACGCAAACGCAATCGCTAATCGTTTATCAATTGCAAATTTCAATCTCATAGGTGTCTAAATTTCTTTATGATTTAACCCATTTCAAGAACTTGTACCTGTTTTTCTTGTTTTCTCGTCGATTGTTCAACAAAGACAATCGCGGATTGGGTGACGACTGTTTGAGCTGAAAGATTTCCCCCATTTTCTATAGCAATTCATCAAATCCACCTCTACTTTGCATTGGTTGCGAGAAATTCTTTCGTTTTCCCAAAATGTTCATCTTATAAAGTTTCATGATGATTGCAATATCGGTGGCAAGCAGGAGGAAACCCATTGTTCCCTAGAAGTTCAAAAGTCACTGGAAAAGCCGTGAAAGTCAAGAATATTGTCGTTCTTAAATTCAGCTTTATCAATGATCACGAAAATCTTATCAACTTATTCCATAAAATAGTTTAAATTGAGCTTTTTTTTAAAGCTTTAAACTTCTTCTACTCAACAATTTGTTTTTTTTGATCTGTCTTCGCACTTAGGTGTTCCTATTTTGCGCAGATCACAACCTGCTTCCACATTTCTCTATCCCTTGCTATTGTCATCCAGCGTTTCCTATCTTGATTGTTCCTGGTTCGAAGTCTTCGACTTGCTTGTGCTGGTTGTGGTTGCACTCTAGCCATCCCTTTCTCTGCGTTCGCCGACTAAGCGAGGTCGCGGGTTCGAATCCCGGCGCCGGCCAGATTTTTCTCCAATTGTTGAAAGCTCCAACTTTTGTATTGTAAGGTGTAAATGGTTGATCTTTTTTTTTCTTTTCTACCTTCAACCAGGCATCAACTAGTTCCACAATAGCCTCAATCGCTTGCTTCTCGGGGCGAATCGTAATGTAATATCCGGGTATTTGATAGTATATACAATTGCATATAGTATGGTAGAGAGTGTCGTGTACTGGAATTGTTTGCTTTTATGATCGTTGATTAAAGAGCAAAACTCACAGAAACTACATTCCGTGAGTTTTTGAGAACCGTGAGAGTAAAGTTTCCAAAAATGTCAAATGATCTGATAGATTTTTTAATCAAAACTACTGTACTTTAAAAAAGGTAATAAAGAAAGTATATAGTTTACAGTATTTTCCATGATTTTTTTGATTTATCTAGTGAGTCAGATGAGGAAATTTTCGTGAGAATTTGAAGAGCTCAAATTCTTATCCACAATTTCTAATGTACGTGATCAATTGCGTTTTATAACTACGTATAACTTTTTTTTTCTAAAAAAAGTACAAGTAAAAAGGCTTTTAATAACTGGATTAGGTTTTCTTCAAGAATGAACTGCGTTCGACTAGATAGAGCAACTAAATCCTTAAAAATAACCACTTTCTACGGGTTAAACTTATATAATTCGAAGAGCTCAAATTCTTATCCAGAATTTCTAATCTACGTGAATTTTATAACTACAGACTTATCGACTTTACTTGAGTCTAGGCTCATAAATTATTGATGTACATCAAGTTCTTGGCCTGTTGTTGGATCTGTCGAAAAATGTCAAATGATCTGATAGATTTTTTTAATCAAAACTACTGTACTTTAAAAGGTAATAAAGAAAGTATGTAGTTTACAATATTTTCCATGATTTTTTGATTTATCTAGTGAGTCAGATGAGGAAATTTTCGTGAGAATTCGAAGAGCTCAAATTCTTATCCAAATTTCTAATCTACGTGTTCAATTGCGTTTTATAACTACGTATAACTTTTTTCTAAAAAGTACAAGTAAAAGGCTTTAATAACTGGATTCGGTTTTCTTAAAATAAATTGCGCGACGCTAGTTGATAGAGGACTAGATAGAACAACTTAATTCTAAAAACAACCACCTTCTACCGGGTTAAACTTATATTCTACGGATTTATCGACTTTACTTGAGTCTACGCTCATAAATGATTGATGTGCATCAGGTCCTTGGCCTATTGTCGGATCTTTGCCTGGATCAGATCGTTACTCATCAACCTCTACGACCAAGTCTTCGAAAAGGCTCAACTCCATTAATATGATTTTTTGAAAATGCTTTTTATACATTTCAGACTACATTTTAGATACTAAACTATACTAAGCAATCAAATCATTCAAGGGAATCTCATAGAAAAGAGATGAACTGTTTGAAGATCCCGGGTTGGTCCCGAATCGGCCCCGAATCAGTTTGAAGATCTCGAACCAGGTCCAAGCCTGTTTTCCTGACTTTTAGCAAGGCCAGGACTTTCTTTGAGCCAAACCTGCAGTAATGTCAGGTCAAGCTAGGCCAAGAATACTATTCGAACAACCCGGCCGAACCACAGTTCATCTGTGAAATGCGATTTGTTCACTCCTGGCTACTATTCCTGGCTAAACCCCAGTTTCCCTATCTCAACTATTTACCAATTGTGAACACAGTCGGAATGGTCATCAATAGGAAAGTTCTCTTTCGATCGAACGAACGAAAATGTCCCGGAGCATAAATGGCAATCAAATGAAGGATTGAGATCAGGCAAAATGTGTAAATTTGCCACCAATATCGAAAACTTGAGATGTACATATAGATCCACACACCGAGAGAGCCTAGATATTATATTGTGTTGAAAAAGTGAATTGATCTGAAAGATCTCACCAAATGTCTCCATTTCCCAGATCCTTGCCGCATTGTCGTGAATCGTTGATGCGATTAGATAGGTCAGATCAGAGATCACCAGAATGAAATTTGCCATGATGATTGGGTTTAGTTCCTGAACATTATCAGACATTAACATTAGTCAAGATATCGTAATCAAGTCTAGTTACCGTAGTCTAGTTCAATTACAGTAAATCAGTCCAGTTGTTCAGTCCACTATACCTACAGTAGTACAGCTCAGTGACCGTAAACAGACTAGTTTCCGTAATCCAGTTAAATTATTGTAGCTTAGATCAGTTACCACAACCTAGTCCAGTTACAGTAGCCCAGATAGAATAAGAAATAAGCTGAATGCTACGGTAGGCTTTAGGCGTTCGGAAAAGTTGCCAAGTTTATTACAGAATTCAATTCAATTGTGTTTCACCTGGTGAAGCAATCGTTTCACTGTGCAAATCGTGAATAGAATCAAAAAAATGCGAATTACGATCTCGCCGTAATCCAAGAGAACAAGCATTTTTGATAGAAAACTATAAAACTTCCGTTGTAAATTTTTCTTTGTAATCCACCTTTGAAATAAACCGTGGGAAATTGGCTTAATTTGTTGGGAATTTGCTCATTAAGATTTTGACAAGAATGTGATTGTTTTAAACGATCAAAGAAATCAAAAGACTAAATTTTAGCTTTTTGTAGTGAAAATGATTCATTTGAAGGCTTTCAAATAAGAGTTTTCTCATTTCTTTGTCACGATGAAGACATAGATTGTGCATTTTGAGTACTCCAAACTATAGACGAGAACATTTGCAAATGGAACGATGAGAATTCTACAAGAATGTGATTGTTTTAAACGATCAAGGAGATCAAAAGACAAAATTTTAGCTTGTTGTAGTGAAAATGAATAGACAAAGCCTCTTTATTTCGCTTTGTACATGTATCTTGATGACAAGGAGGACCCCCAAGAGTCATTGATGATGATCTAAGACAAATTATCGAGGCCAATCCGTGAACTACTGAGCTAGAGCTAGCAAAGCACTTCAATGTAGGGACCGTTTGCTCTTTTTCCTAAAACTAGAATCGGCTTTCTTCAATGAATCGGCGGGATTGCCGACCTAATCCTCTTCTCCCTCTTCACCCAATCTTATCATTTCTTTTCATTTCCATTTGTTCTCATTGATCAACACTTTTTCAGTATTAAACAAATGGAAGTCTGTCTACGGAATTGGAAAAAGTTGAATCTAATTTCATGGCCATTTTCAAAATTACCGAAACGAGTGAGAGAGCTTATTTTTGATTATGTGGAAACGAGTGAACGATTGGAATTGCTGGTGGCATGTCGATTGACGAGAGGTAAAGAAGAAAAAAAATGGGTAGATTTTTCAGCATTTTTTGTTATTTTGATCAACGAGAAATCAATGTTTGAGCACAAATTAGCAAACGAAACTTTGTTTCCTAAAATCGACTACAACCCGCGACTGTTTAATTGGCTCTTAAAACTATCAAAATCGTCGAAAAACCACATTCCACATCGATTATTCACTGATTTCCTATGAGTTTCTCTTATGGTTCAACGTGGTGATCATCAAATCGAAAAATTTGATTTTAATCGATGATCTCGACGAGGAAAAGGAAATCTGAGAATGGCTTTAAAAACATTATAGAAATAAAAAATATTTATTTGAATGTGCCACTTTTTATTCACGCCAAGATGGCTTCCGTTTTTTTCCTTTTCCCAGCAATTTTTTGCGTCTCAGAGTCGAGAAATTGCTTTTTAAACGTTTTTAGAAATCTAAATTTATAAATAAATATTTATAAACGTTGATTTCTGTCTGAACATCTTAACATTGACGATGCCGCGTATGAAATCTCAAAGTCCTAAACAACAGCAAGTTATGGCCCGAATTGTTCAAGACATTTGTTTTTTGTTCTTTCTAAACTTTGATGAAGTTCTTTTCTTTGATGTCTACTTATTTAGTTCCCTACTAGACTAGATTCGCTTTACGAAAAAACAAGATTCGGTATCAGAAGAAAGCTTGCAGTTATCGGGTTTCTGGATAACAAATTGAATCCCCATCTATGGGTCGAAAGGTTTCTTCTAAATTTAAATCAATCAGGTGATAATCGTTTCCGAGTTTCTTCGCGAGATCAACATCAAGAGTAGGGGCAGCTTCATTGTTTCAATTGGCGGAAGTGGATGGTATGGATGGTGTACGAGCTTCCTCATCAGCATACTTCTCGGGGCGCTTTAGATCGGTAGATGTAGAAGTAGAGTTGCAGTATCTCGCAACGACCTCAAACCTAGGGTAATTTGAGTTGTTAACCTCATTCTCGAATCTCTTGTGCTTAGCGACGGTGTGGATCTGGATAGGGAATTCATCGGATTTGAGGGGATCGATTAAAAGAAAATCTATCGTCAAATAGACAAAATCGAATTTGGGAAGAGATTATGAACAATAAAATATTATTTGAACACTTTTCTCTTTTACTTAAGTACAAGTTTTTTCTGTCCGAGAACAATGTTTTAGTAAAGACAAATCATAGTTTTTTTTCAACTCCTTACATCCTGACATTTATCTAGAAATCAAGAAATGATAAAAGAGCAAGCTGTAGAAGAACAAACTTTTTTTAAACCTTTAAAAAACAAATAAAAACATGTAAAACGCTTGTCGCGACTTGAGTATACTTTCTCTATGTAATTTCTAAGTTTTCAGAACAAAACCAAGCTTTTAACAGATTACAAAGCAAAAAGTTTTATAGGCAAAAATCTAAAGAAAACTTTCTCACAAAAATCTGAAGAAGCGGCTTATATTGCCGAAAAATCATGTCATACTACGGTGGCTTATCCACAGTTTAGCCTAATCTGAATACCGTAAATACTGTAACAGTACTCCACCCCCCTAGTACAGTCGCGTAGTTTTTTAGTATTTCATTTTTTGCAAAGTACTCGTACTTTCAAAAAATGCGTCTTTGGTATCAAAAAATAGCCCTGAATTTCAGCTATTTTTTGATACCTAAGCGCGCATTTTAGCATAAACCAGTGTCAAGAAAAACGCGTTCAAAGCTAGACTACGCAACGCTCCGCACCGTCATTATGAGGGTGGGGTACTATTACAGTATTTACGATATGTGCCTTCTGTATGAAAATTTGAATTTTGAGCCCATCAAAGTCAGATGTAACAATGGTTTTTATAAGTTACCAGCCGAAAAATCCACCTAACCCGGGTTTTTCTGGTCGAATTTTGTTGTTGTCGTGGCGCAGTCGGGAAAGCGCTTGTCTACAGCCTACACGAGCCAGCTTCGACTCCCGGCTGTGTCATGACTTTTGCTTTTTAAAAAAATGAAATATAAGATGAACAACTACCTCAAATAATAGCCCTGAATTTCAGCTATTTTTTGATATTTAAGCGAAGCATTGTAGCATAAACCAGTGTCGAGAAAACTCGTTCAAAGCTACACTACGCAACGCTCCGCACCGTCATTATGGGGCTGGGATGCTATTCCAGTATTTACGGTAGCTTTTTGGTGACAGTCGTTAAACACTAAGTTTAGAGACAGAAATTTTGATTATCATACAGCTATGATAATGTTGTTAATTCAAAGACTCTTGTTTTACAACAGCAACAGTATTATTGTGGGATAATATCTAGGCAGTAAGGCCGAAAATCCGTCGTTTTATTGAAAACTTTTGGCATTGTCAAGTCGGATTTATAGTCAACTTTACAGTCAACTTTGCAGTCAACTTTACAATCAAAATACGTATTTTGTGAATAGAATCAAAGAAATGCGAATTGCGATCTTGCAATAATTCAAGATTAGAATGATTTTTGTTAGAAAATCATTAAAACTTGCTTGTAACTTTTGTTGAACCTGATCTTTTTAATCGACTTTTAACATAAACCATGGGAAATCGAGTTAATTTGTTGGGAATTTGTTTATTAGGATTTTCTACAAGCATGTGATTGTTTTAAGCGATCAAGGAGAGCAAAAGAGCAAATATTTTAGCTTGTTGTAGTGAAAATGATTCATTTGAAAGCTTTCAAATGAGAGTTCTATCATTTCTTTGTAACGATGAAGACATAGATTGTGCATTTTGTGTACTCCAAACTATAGACGAGAACATTTGCAAATGGAACGATTTCCACTGGCAACCTGGAAAAAAAAGATTATTCAGGATTACTGTATCATTGTTTTATTGGGTTGGTAAATTGAAAACTGCGGGACTTTGAACTAAAATTTATTCAACATAAAACCATCAATTCATTCCAAATAATTTCCATTATTATTCACGACTTCTGCCCATTTTACAGGCAATTTGCGGATTCCTCTTTCGTAGTAGGATTTTGGTTTGTGTGTGAGACAAGTGTGAGACTCAAAAATCGAGGACTGGAGATGTCAGCTGTCAGCTCAGTTTGAGCACTTTCTTCAAAAGAAACCCATTTTGGTGTCAATGGAAAAGTTGTAGAGAATCAAAAATCAAGCTTATATCCAAATTTCCAAAAAGATACACTTAGTAGTTTCGCTTAAAATGCAAGTTTTGTGAAAATTTCGTAAATTTCGCATTTCTTGAAAACCAGTTTTTGAATCGTTCTAAAAATTTGGATATAAGCTTGATTTTTGATTCTCTACAACTTTTCCATTGACACCAAAATGGGTTTCTTTTGAAGAAAGTGCTCAAACTGTCACATATGACAATAGCCGGCAGTTTTCAATTCACCAATCCAATATTAGTGAATTTTAAAGCTTACACATTAAAAAACTGAAAATAGAGAGTGATTTGAATGAAGGCAAAAGTGATCCAGGCGAATGCGATCGCCAAACGTTTATCGATTGTAATTTTGAGTTTGGTAACGGACTAAATTTCTTTCTTTCTAACAAATTTCTTTGAAATTTCTTTCTTTCTCATCATTTCACTAGTGGGGATTTTCAAGGATTCAAACTAGACAACTAGACAACGAAAGTGAAGTCAGAACTTTAACCTTGAACTTTGTCTTGGACTGTTAGACCATATCCTATTCAAAAATCAGCTCAGAAGTAGGTCAGGATTTGTTTTGATTTTCGGGAAATTGCACCTGTTTTTCCATATTCTGCTTATTTGTTGATTGTTCGACGATAGCAATTGTTGATGGAATGGTTGCATTTTGGCCTAAATCCTTCAGCTAAACAGCTTCAGCTTCAGCTAAATCCTTCAGCTTCCTTTACTTGTCTTTTGCGCTGGTTTCGAAATTTTCTTTCGTTTCCCCAAAATGTTCATCTTGTAAAGTTTTGTGATAATTGCAATATCGGTGATAATCAAGAAGAAGCCCATAGTTATCTAAAATTAAAGAATCTTTATACTTTTATCAGTCAATAGAGCGAAGTTCTTTATACTTTTATCAGAATTTAGGCTCTTGTGTAGTTTCCGGGTATTTTGAACGAATCGTCACGCTTTGAAGACCTATAACTTTGTCCAGAGATAATATTTTTATCAACTTTTTATATCATGGTACAGAGGGCCTTTCAGGCTTTCAAATGATACAAAATAGAGCGTGACTGGATTTTTCATTCTTATTCAAACAAGGCGACACGACACCCAAGTTGGATAGACCTCATTTGCTCAGTGTTGGCTCTAATTTTCTTGGACTCGATTATCCAATCAAGCTTTATTGGTGTTATTTGAAAGTTTGAAATGTTCTCTGTAAAATGATATAAAAAGTTAATACAAATGTTATCTCTGGACAAAGTTATAGGCTTTCAAAGCGTGACGATTTGTTCAAAATACCCGGGAACTACACAAGAGCCTATATTGTGATAAAAGTATAAAAAACTTCGCTCTATTGACTCTTGAACTATGCAAGACCCGTAATCAAAGTCCAGTTTTCATGTAATCACCTTATTCTTTTCATTGACTGAATTTTGGGATTGACAAATGAAATCAAAATTGGGTTGATCGAATGGAAGGTGACATTTTGATTACGGTAATTTTAAAATAGGCCTCTTTTTAAGCGGCTAGAAGAACGCATTCTAATTTTGCTTTCTTAAGAAACAGTCAAATTCAACCTTTAGCCAGGCATCAATGGTTCCTACAATATTCTGAATCGATTGCTTTTCCGGACGAGTCCCAATGTAATATCCGGGTATTTGAAAGTAAAGACAATCACATAAAATACTGTAGAGAGTGTCTGTTACTGAAAGCTTTTATCAACTTCTGTTATAAAAGTGAATTTCTCAAGTACCAATCGTAAGCACAGTCGGAATGGTCATCAATAGGAAAGTTCTCTTTGGATCGAACGAACGAAAATGTCCCGGAGCATAAATGGCAATCAAATGAAGGATTGAGATCAAACAAAATGTGTAAATTTGCCACCAATATCGAAAACTTGAGATGTACAAATAGATCCACACACCGAGAGAGCCTAGATATTATATTGTGTTGGAGAAGTGAATTCATCTGAAAGATCTCACCAAATGTCTCCATCTCCCAGATCCTTGCCGCATTGTCGTGAATCGTTGATGCGATTAGATAGGTCAGATCCGAAATCACCAGAATGAAATTTGCGACGACGATTGGGTTTATTTCCTGAAAGCAACTACCAGACATTAACATTAGTCAAGATATCGTAATCAAGTCTAGTTACCGTAGTCTAATTCAATTACAGTAACTCAGTCCAGTTGTTGTAGCCCACTATACCTACAGTAGTTCAGTTACCGTCCACGGACCAGTTTCCGTAATCCAATTCAATTATTGTAGCCTAGATCAGTTATCACAACCTAGTTCAGTTCCAGTAACCCAGATAGAATAAGACATAAGCTGAATGCTGTGGTAACGGTAGCAGGCTTTAGGCGTTCGGAAAAGTTCCCAAGTTTATTTCAGAATAGATCAGAGATCGAATATCTCAGGTCAGAGATCACCAGAATGAAATTTGCGACCGCAATCGGATTCAATTGCTGATTTAAATAAAGGAATATAAAGGGCGAATTTTTTTTGACCATAAGTACTGGGATTGATTTTGAGTTTAAAGCATTGTCGTGAATCGTTGATGCGATTAGATAGGTCAGATTCCTTTTCAAATTTTCCCTTCCCTTTTCTCACCTGATCTTTCATCAATCTTTTCACTGTATATATTGTGAATATTATTAAAGGAATTCGAATAGCGATCTCGCAATAATCCAAGAGAATAAGCATTTTGTAGAATGAATAGACAAGACACAATCTCTTTACTTTCCTTTGGACATTTCATCATTTTTATTCCAGCGTACGTGTAAATTCACCAAAGTCGGTCGTGGGAAAAACCGATTTTTTTGCCACGAACTTGTGACCGTCTGAAGTGATCATTGGGAGCAAAACTAAAAAGATTTTTGAAAGCTGTTTGTAGTTAAAATAATGAGTCATCCTTTAAGCAGTTTTTCTACTATTTTAAGTGCCTAAGTCGAACAAAATTGGCTCTGATAGTAAGATTATGTCATTTGCAGGATAAAAAGTTCAATCTTGATCTAACCGGCTTTTACTGTTAGTTTACAGTCTACAAAAGTACTTAGTCGGCTTTGGCTTTGCCAAAACTTTGCCAAAGCCTTTCGGAATTGGCTTGAAAAACTGCACAAGATAGGCTAGGTCCAGTATCGAAAATCGGGGGGTAATTTGGAAACAGTTTCCTAGTGAGGTGATGAGATGGCAGGGTCTTTAGTCTCGGTCGCCCTTCTTTCGAGATTCAACCGATATTCTTTTATTCTACATATATGTTCTTACTGGTCAGAAAAATGGGTATTATTGGATTGGTGAATTGAAAACTGCCGGCTATTGTCATATGTGACAGTTTTGAATTTACTTCTAGGCTACTTCTGTTAGAAATGCTCAAGTTTGGTGCAAACGATTCTGGGAAGGAGGCAAGGATCTTGATGACAAGGAGGACCCCCAAGAGTCATTGATGATGATCTAAGACAAATTATCGAGGCCAATCCGTGAACTACTGAGCTAGAGCTAGCAAAGCACTTCAATGTAGGGACCGTTTGCTCTTTTTCCTAAAACTAGAATCGGCTTTCTTCAATGAATCGGCGGGATTGCCGACCTAATCCTCTTCTCCTCTTCACCCAATCTTATCATTTCTTTTCATTTCCATTTGTTCTCATTGATCAACACTTTTTCAGTATTAAACAAATGGAAGTCTGTCTACGGAATTGGAAAAAGTTGAATCTAATTTCATGGCCATTTTCAAAATTACCGAAACGAGTGAGAGAGCTTATTTTTGATTATGTGGAAACGAGTGAACGATTGGAATTGCTGGTGGCATGTCAATTGACGAGAGGTAAAGAAGAAATAAATGGATGGATGTTATTGATACCCAAATTTTGCTTGTATTATCGAAAAGTTATTGGCAAGCATTGTCCGCCAATTTCAAGTTTTAAAGAAACAAGTTCTGCTTAGAAGGGTTTTAGAAGGTTTTTTGGAATGATCGATCAATGTTTGTGGACAAATTAGCAAACGGAACTTGTTTTCTAAAGGGTCACATTTGGTTCACAGATCATGTTTGATTATTGGGTCCTGTTGTACCTTTTCTTACGAATCACTCATTAGTGTTACCATCTAGAAATAGAGAAGTGAAGGGATTGGGAAAAGAGGTCGATTTCTGGAGAGGGATTGAACACTTGGCCAGGCTTTGCTTTGCTTCACGAGAACTGCTCTAACCACTGAGCTATTCGGTACTTTGCCAAAAAAGGCTATTCGGTGCTTTGCCAAAAGAAAAAGGAAAAGACAAGGGAGAAGAAGAAAGGAAGAGAGAAAGAAGGAAACTTAGAAAATAGTCGGATATCTTTTTTTGGATATAATCAGTACCAGGCTCAGGTGCTGGTCCAGGTTCTAGCCCAGGTCCAGGTCCAAGTCTAGGCCTAGATTTAGGCCCAGGTTCAAGCCTAGCCCTAGGTCTAGGCCCAGATCTAGTGTTTTATTTGTTTTATATGTTCTAGCTTCCAGACTCAATCCTTAACCTTGGACCCTTTCCAAAACGCCTTGCTGAGCTCAATCTTTGCACGGATCAATTGGTTAGTAAAAATTGTGATATCATATAGAAAGATATTAGAATTTTATACTATTTATATAAATTGAGATATCTAGAGAAGTTGGTAACTGAATTTGACTTAAACTCTAGCTTTCAAGGCTTTTAAATGGATTGAATCAAAAAACGGTCACTCCACCAGCACGGAAACGTTCAACAATGCGACAAAGGAGTTTTTTGGTTTCGAATTCAAAAGGTGAATAAATAAATGATGAATAAAGATGTCTTTTTAAGCTATAAATATAATATAATATAATATAATATAGTATAATATTAGTATTGTTTCCGAATCGTTATTTCTTTGCACAAATGAGGGCACAAATTTCTTGATCGGTCAAGAATTTCTCCAGTCAGCTCTTCGAACGATTTTTCTCAATTGTTATATAAAAATGTTGATTTTTATGGAAAATGTGAGTAGTTTTTTTTGTTATAAATTACATTCTAGATTATAAATTACAATCATCTTTATCATCTTTATCATCAAATTACAAATTGTTCGGGCTAGAATGTGTCTCTATCCCTTGGTTCAGGCAGAATATTTATTAACACGTTGACGACAATGACGTTTTTGCACAAAAAATCGCATGGGACAACGTTGTTTTTTTTCGACAAAAATGTCACCTGAAATTGTCACCTAAAAAATGAAAATTTTAATAATCAACGGTTAAATCGACATTTTCCGGGGCCTAGTCAAATATATTGGGTTGTCCAGTTATGAATGCGCGTTTTTACTATTTTGTAAATCTTTCAAGATATCGAACAGATGTATATGAGTGTTATATATCATTCGAAAGCTCAAGATCTCCTCTACATTTTGGAATAAAAGAGTTTTTGAATTCATTCAACTTTTTGGGAAATTGACTGCACAAAGGAAGAGATCGTTTTCGAAAAAACCCATTTCAGCTTAGCTAATCCTCAAGTTTTATGGCGTAAAATAACCGCCCAGAAAGGAAAAGTAAAGTAAAGATGCTCTGAAATTGTTATATTTTTAAAAAAGTTGTATTGATATATCTATTGGCCAAACATCAAACGGTTAACTCAATTTGAGCGGAGCCAAAACTTGATCCAAAGGCACCCTTCCATTTTTTGGCCACCTCCTCTTCTGTGCTTGCCCAATTTGCCCGAAAGCTGAACAAATTCAAAAAACTTTTTATATCAAAATGTAGAGGAGATCTTCAACTTTCGAATAATACTCATATATATCTTTTCCCTTGATTTCGGTATCTTGAGAAATTTACAAAATAGTAAAAACGCGCATTCATAACTGGACAACCCAATAGATACTACCCTTGCTTGCTTATTTAATATCCATCATCAGCAAACATAAATATGCACAAAAAAATATGCACAAAATTGATATGTGTCAGGCGAACGAATGTGTGTCAGACAGCATCAGGTGACAATGTCGTCAACGTGTTAAAGCAACGAAGGGTTTAAATATCGAAAAGTTGAGGGGAAATGTTTTAGAAATGTTTTAGAAATGTCTATGTTTTGGCTAGCTTATGGCTGGGGAAGATTTTGGAGAAAAAAAGCATGATTCAGAGGGAACATTGATCGATAGATTTCAAAGAGAAATAAACTTTATCGGAAGAAGTTCCGAACAACAATCATTTAAATCTAGATGAATCACAATAAAGGGATTCTTTATGGTTTGATCTTTCCAAAAGTTCATCATTTGATGCTTTATCAAGAAGTGAATCAAGGAGAAAATTTACGGATGTTTTTGAAGAATTTCAATGCGATTTCCGCTCAAGAAGTTTGCTTTTCAATGTTTAAAATCAAAAGTTTACATCTTTTTAAATGAATATTTCAAAATGGAAACGATTGAATGAAGTAAAATTAGCAAAATTCGGTAATCAAGCTGTTTCTATTCAGTACGACAACTGAATAGCTTTTAAATTTTCTAATTTAAAGCTTATTATATGATTTTATAGAATTTTAGCTTACTGTATGCTATTAGCAAAATCGTAATTCAACTATCGTAGCAGCTATCGTTCATTATTGCTATCTTAACTCGACTTTGTTTAGCTACATTGCATTGGAAAGTTAGTGTAACTGGTGGCACACTTTAGAGTCAATGAATCATTGAGTAGATATCCAGAAAAGCTTCCAGAACTGGAAGCTTTTCTTCCAAGTTCCACAAACTCAAAAGCCATAGATTCCGATCATTTTAACTCGAAAATCTGATTAGATATGAAGAGATTTTTAAGTTAGCTTTATTTTATGTTTAAGCTGCTTTCTCGAGCACAAAGAAATTATCAAAAATCTAACCAAACAAAAATTGCTGTTTAGTTAACGTTTGCCTAAACTGAAGCCATAGATTCCGATCATTTTAACTCCGAAAACTGATTAGATATGAATAGATTTTTGGGTTAGCTTTATTTTATGTTTAAGATGCTTTCTCCAGCACAAAAAAACAAAGAAATCACCAAAATCTAACCAAACAAAAATTTCTATTTAGTTAACGTTTGCCCAAACAAAAGCCATCTATCCCGATCATTTTAACTCGAAAATTCGATGGAAAGAGCTACTCGATGGGAATTTGGTGCTGGAAATTCGTTTTTATAAACAAAAAATTGCCACTTTTCAGATTGGCTCTTGTGAGAAAATAACGATAAATGTGAAAAATTTTGGTGAATTTTTAAATGAAGAGGATTTTCGATTGCTCCTTTTTCAACAATTCCATCAATTTCTCTAGAAAATGAGCAATTCGGAATTATGGAATTCTTCTCGAAGGTTCCTTGGGAAATGAGGGAAATCATCGTGCATTTTTTTTAGAATATCCGACGGGTTTCCGATTTTAAAGAAAGAAGCTTTACTTCTTCACACCGTTGTCAACGCAAATTATGCTGAAGGTTGAGGAGTTTTTTTATATTATTATTTCAGATAGTTTAAATTTATTGTTTCTAATTGCTAAACTATAATTAAAGCTAGAAAAAATGAGAGCAAAGTGCTCTAGTTAGGCTTTTGCCACGGGCAACAGGTTGGCTCTTTACCGTAGCGGCGGTAGAGATGCCCTAGATTGGGCTTCTGGTGCCCTAGGTTGGGCTACGCGTAGCCCAACCGGATCTTCACAATGTTTCCATCTTTAACCATCTTTATTTGTTCGATAGTTGATGTTACGGTAGAAGCTCTTAACTAGATGGATTAAGTTAGCTGTATAGCTGCTTTTAGGCGATCTCAAAGATTTCAAGTATGGTTAGCGTAGCCTAAGCTGAAGACTATCAAAGTCTCATCTACAGCTGTATTTTATCAACAGTTGGGATTACGGTAGTAAGGTAGTATGGGACGTGATTACGGTCACAATTGGGTTACGATAGCTGAAAGGAGTACAGTAGTACGGTCACGGGATCACGATAACATTTGAGCCACGGTAGCTGGAAGGAGTACGGTAGTGCGGTACGGGATTACGGTAACAATTGGGTTATGATAGCTGAAAGGAGTACGGTAGTACAGTACGGGATTACGGTAACAATTGGGTTACGATAGCTGAAAGGAGTACGGTAGTACAGTACGGGATTACGGTAACAATTGGGCCATGGTAGCTGGAAGGAGCACGGTAGTACGGTACGGGACTACGGTAACAATTGGGTTACGATAGCCGAAAGGAGTACAGTAGTACGGTCATGGGATTATGGTAACAATTGGGCCACAGTAGGTGGAAGGAATACGGTAGTACGGTTACGCTTTTGAATCCAAGTCAGGGTTGAGAATAATTACATAAGTGTCAAATTCTTAAATTAAAATTAAAATTAAGAAAACTAGGGCACTAGAAGCTATGCGTTTGAAGGGCAAAGCACAGAACTTGCTATTAAAGTGGAGATCGGAACTTTGTATTGTACTTTGTGCTCAAGAATAGATACTATTTCTGAGGTTACGGTAGTCTATCGGATAATTGGAGTTACGGTAATCGGATCATGCTTTAAAAGTACGCCAAAACATGTGCAGACTATTAGACGGCTTATCTAGTCGATGGTACGATGGTTTTTGATAATCAGCTACGGCTCTGATTATGGTATCAGTTCATCAATAGGATGGATTACAGTAGTCGGTTTTTGATTAGTCAGCGTTTAGTCAGCGATTAGAGTAAATTTACAAATAAAGTCTCCTTCGAATTGAGGATTTGCTTCGACCAAAATCTCGATTTAACGATTCTAAAACATGCCCTAAAGTTCTTGCATAGCTGCCTTGAACGGCCAACGATTACGTTTGGATGGGCAGCTACGCAGAAGCCAAAGGCGTGTTTTAGAATTTCAAAATCATTTTATCGAGAGTGAAATAGAGATGAAATAGAGCTTTTAGACGATCTCAAAGATGACATTCCTGAACATCGTTTGCAAGATTCACGTAGAAGGAAAGCACACAAATATGTTTTCACAAAAGGATCAACTAGTCGAAATAACAAAAGAGATCACTTGGAAAGACCAATTCAATTGATGACTGAAGACCAAAGAGATCATAATTCTCATAGTTGTCAACCCAGTTACTCGAGCTCATCCCCACATTTTGATTGTTTACACTAGTTTTGTTTGGAATAAATTGTATGTCAGTTGAAATTCTTTATGTAGCGAGTGATTCAATCCTTATCTTTCTCGAGATTTGAAAGCTTTGTTCCAATTTCATTTGCAATGGTAATTTCTTGAGAAAGCCGAAGATAAAACGTCGATATGGAGCTGTTAATAAAAGGATTGAAATTGAAGAAATGCTCCCGTGAGAAGTGACGATTCCGAAGAGGAGATTGTTCAACGCTAAACATTTACTTAATCTGAACAGATGACTGTAGTCACATTGATTTATCGTCTCTCCTCCAATCGCGATGATTATCCCGTAAATCACCCAGGGTGACGCCATTGCTAGCATGGGAATCGTTTGCTAAAGTTACAGCTGGCTACAGTACATTGTGTTTCACTGTTCAGGGATCTATTCCATCAGCTTCCTACTGTAGAACACTATTGTAATTGAACAGTGATACACGAATACTGTAGTAAAAACAATACAAAAGCATCGCCCTAAATGTAGGAAGAAAAACAAAAACCCTATATACAGTACTGACAATGAAATATCATATTTGAGAAACGATCGTCACTTTCGCGTGTCTGTAACTCCATTGTCTTTGCGTTTTAAACAATTAGTGTTATACATTTTCTGAAAGCTCTTTTCAAGGGCTACACAATGGTAATAATCAAAGCTATTTTTTTAATGATAGAGTGCCGGAATCGCTCTGAAACTACGATTTTCGGAATCTACGCAAAAAAATTTACCTTAGAATAATCAATATTTAGATAGATAGGGATCATGTTGTACTGTAATTATTATCTACAAGTATTACCTACATTTATGTGGTCGTAAGTGAAAACCGAACTTTTAAAAGTAGTACCCAGATCTGAGATCAGTTCCATTTGGTTTCCTGGTACCGAAATTTGCTTTTTTCTGGTCAGATCAGGTATTTGGAAAATGATACCCTTCCCGGAACCGGTAAGCGATACCGGTAAAGCCTTATGCTTTACCCTGCCTAGGTGCCAGTACTAATGGTGAAAGGTTATAGGGTATCTCAAAAATATCAAATAAACAAATCATGGAACCGTCCACAATACGTTATTTGATTGCATAATCTCACCTGTATGCACAGCACAATGAAGAATTTCTTCTGCATTTGTCTCGTTTTCTCACTTCGACTCGAGTAAGTTTCACATTGATCAATTTATTGCATAAATAGATAAAGAGAGAACTTAATTTGAAAATAAAGACAAGAGAAAAAGCTTTGATAAAACAAACAGAGATTCCGGTGACAATAGTGCACATAAAGATGCCGGCTAGAACAAAATAAACAGCACTGAAATTGATGTATGGTGGATAGATTGGTCGCAATGATGACACATAGAGATCGGGAATAAATGAAAGATAGAAATAAGAGGGATGACCCTGAAATGAAAAGATGTATGGTACAGTTGTTCATTTTCTGTTTCATTGTCAATAGGTGTACAACGGAAAGATGAGATTGTCCAGAATCAGTCTCATATTATCTGTAATGACACGAGACTGGGACAAGAGTAGAGGTGCCTTTTAGCAACTTTTGCTAGCGATTATTTATCTTTGACTGATCACTGATTCTTGAGCTAAAGGAAAATCCTCTTTCTGAAATCTTACTAGAAATCGTTGTTTGTTTACCACCGAATGGGACCTATTTTGTCGCCAATTTTTTGCTTATTTTTTTTTTGATTATGGGTGCTACTATGGTCAACACCATTTTTTTAAAATCTGTCTTCGCACCCAGGTGTTCCTATATCGGTATTGTTTCGGTTGATCTTTGTCTGAATTTTCCATTAGTGGTAAGATAACGGTGCTATACTACTGTAATACAAACGCCTCCCTATACAGGGTGTCCAATAAAAAGAAAAGGTTTTCAAACCGGCAATTCCTCAGAGGTAGCTAGAGGTGGTCGGTGTGATGTCATAGTGAATCATTTGTGCTTTTAAAATTTTACATATTTTCTCACGAAAAACACCATCACTTGATATGGATATCATGAGATTATGGGTGCTACTAGGGTCAATACCATTTTTTTTAAAATCTATCTTCGCACTTAGTTGTTCCTATTTTGCGCAGATCACAACCTGTTTCCACATTTCTCTATCCCTTGCTTTTGTCATCCAGTGTTTCCTATCTTGGTTGTTCCTGGTTCGAAGTCTTCGACTTGCTTGTGCTGGTGGTGGTTGCACTCTAGCCATCCTTTCTCTGACCGTCTCCGCCACTCTTGTGCTCCACCTCGTTACTGGTCTTCCGATGGGCCTCTTCTGGTCTCGTGGTAGCCACTCTGTGATCCGTATCGTCCATCTGTCGTCTGTTCTTCTGGCTACGTGGCCGGCCCATCTGAGTCTTTTCTCCTCGATCACTTCCACTGATCTCTGAGTCCCGAGAGCTGGCGCAAATCCGTAATTCTTAGGTCTTCGAGCCGCGTCTTCCTTATTGTGCCCGACGAGGTTTCTTTCGAGGGCTCGATGCGTCGCTCTCAGAGCTCGTTCGGTGGTCTGTGTCGTGGCTCAGATCTCTGTCCCGTAGCAGAGTGCCGGGAGGATCGGTGCTGTCGAAGAGGTGTGCCTGAGTCCTCTGGTGATTCTTGAGGATCGTTGTGACCTCTTTGATGCTTCCTAGTGCTGTCCAGGCCACTGTCTTCTTCTGGCGACTTCTTTTTGCTTATTTTGAATATCTAGCTGGTTTTTGTGTAATGGAATCAAATTTTCGATGTAAATCCGTTTGAAGCTTCTTTGTAAAATAAAAGCAGTTTTTCTTTTAACTTTGTTAAACATAAGAAAGTTTGCCGAAACCATTAGGTTGGCAAGAAAGTTCTCGGAAAAAGTTTTGCACGATGATTTCTCAAAACCAAACCAAGCCATCAATTCTTCCCAAATTTTTTGATAAACTTGACTATATCTCAAAAAAATCAGAGTAAGCTTCAGGTAAAAAAATAAGAGATTTCTTTAGCTGAATTGACTTGGTCACTTTTTCAGTGACTAGCCTTTAGGCAAGCTTTTTATGGGTTAATGAATAATTGATGGATTCTGTTTTGAAGAAATTCCAGTCAAACTTTTCCGAGAACTTTCTTTCAAAACCTAATATTGGTTTGGTGAATTGAAAACTGGGGGCTATTGTCAGTATGTGACAGTTTGAGCACTTTCTTCAAAAGAAACCCATTTTGGTGTCAATGGAAAAGTTGTAGAGAATCAAAAATCAAGCTTATATCCAAATTTTTAGAACGATTCAAAAACTGGTTTTCAAGAAATGCCAAATTTACGAATTTTCACAAAACTTGCATTTTAAGCGAAACTACTGAGTGTATCTTTTGGAAATTTCGCTATAAGCCTAATTTCTGATTCTCTACAACTTTTCTATTGACACCAAAATGGGTTTCTTTGAAGAAAGTGCTCAAACTGGGCTGACAGCCGACATCTCGAGTTCTCCATTTTTGAGTCTCACGCTTGTCTCACACACAAACCAAAAATCCTACCACGAAAGAGGAATCCGCAAATTGCCTGTAAAATGGGCAGAAGTTGTCAATAATAATGGAAATCATTTCTGAATGGATTCATGGTTTTATGTTCAATAAATTTTAGTTCAAAGTCCGGCAAGTATTTTAATTCACCAACCCAATCAAAAGAGAATTTCCTTTAGATTAGAGTGGATTCTGTTTAAGTCTAAATTCGAAAGCTTAGGCTTTAGCGCAAGAAAATCGTCTTTAGTCAAAACTAAACTAATCATAACTACTTTCTTCCAAACTCACCTCAATCATTTCCACAAAAATCTCATTATTCGTCCCTTTTCAATCGGAAGCAGCTCAAAGCCAAGAAATAACCAAACAGGAAAGACTCCATATAAGAGAATGAAATATATAGCCCAGCCAAGAGTTCTCAATCTATTAGTGAGAAAATTTTTATATAGAAATGATTATCTTACTTGAACGGATGATCATCGGGTAGAAGACTATGATATTTATAGAAAAATAGTTGATGGATCGAGGAGACAGTTGTGGCAACGAGAAAGCCACCAACTCCCCAGAATTTTCGATGTTTAATTGTAAAAATCTGCTCACCAAAGCGTGTTTGGCTCCAAAATTGAATACTGAATCCCATATGCCCAAAATTCCTTCCCTGATAAAGCCGGAAAATTCAACTCGGGTTTGATTGAGAGAAGGGAAAACTCGAGAGTTAACGTGAAAAGCTGAAAGTTTATTTGCAGCTGATGCTAGTTTTTTTTGATTGATACCGTAAATACTGTAATAGTACCCCCTACCGCCCTCGTACAGTCGCGTAGTCGCAAAAGTTTTTAGTATTACATTTTTTTCCAAGCGTCCGTACTTTTTGCAAAAGCTGAAATTCAGGGCTTTTTTGATACCTAAGCGCGCATTGTTGCATAAACCAGTGTCGAGAAAAAACTCGTTCAAAGCTAGATCTATTAATAAAACTCCGCACCGTCACTATGGGCGGTGGGATGCTATTACAGTATTTACGGTAACTAAAAAAATTGGAGAAATTTTAGTTTGTTTCGTTTGTTTGATTGATAATACTGATACTTTTACGTATTAAAATTCAAAAAAGAAGTTCGAATGATCAAAATGAGTGAATAATGGACAGGAAAAACGAGTCCTTTTATAAGTTCATTGCTACAAACCGAATACAGTTGCGCTTTCGCGCGCATTTTAGAATTCAGCTACTTAGTGGAAAGCCGTAATGTTTGTGATCGAGGCTAGAATTATAATCATTTTACTCGTCGGGATACGGAAAAGTGTCTTTACAGTGTCTTTACTCCGTTGAGATTTTTAAAGCTGTTTATTTGTTATAATTCCATGAGTTTTAAAGTCTTTCCGTTTACTATTTACCGTGGGAGTGGGACAATGCGACCTTCCTTGTGCACTCGACATTGCGCACCTTTTTTTTCCGGCACTACTAGCGAATATGGACTCTTTAACACCTTTAAAAGTTTAAAAGCTGGATTAACACTCTGTATTCTAGTTGTTTTCTAGGTAATTTTAGGGCGTAGAATCGAAATTTGACATATCAGCGCTTGTGGAAACAAACGGACGGAGTTATACAAAGAGAAAAATCGACAATTTTTCTGTACTTGGATCTAGCCGTTTTGTCTTTCAAATTGGTTCCACACGCTCTGTTATGTCAAAATTTGAATTCGACACCTCAAATTACCTAGAAAACAACATTTGGAATAGAAATTGGTTAATATTAGCTTTTAGAGCTTTTAAAAGGTGCTAAAGGTTTTAAAGGTGCGCTAATGGGCAAGGTGCGGAAAAAAGGTGCGCAAATGTCCGGGTGCGAAAAAAGGTCGCGTTTGTCCCACTTCCTTACCGTAAATACTGTAATAGTACCCCGCCCTCCTCGTACAGTCGCGTAGTCGCAAAAGTTTTTTAGTATTTCATTTTTTTCCAAGCGTCCGTACTTTCAAAAATGCGTCTTTGGTATCAAAAATAGCCCTGAATTCCAGCTATTTTTTGATATCTAAACGCGCATTGTAGCATAAACCAGTGTCGAGGAAAAACGCGTCCAAAGCTAGACTACACAACGCCCACAATCGTCATTATGGGGCTGGGGTACTATTACAGTATTTACGGTAAGTCAAAGATCAATTAAAGTGAAAAACATGATAATTGTTGTATTTTTTTGGCTAAAAACCTACCTGATAGTTCACCAAATGCACTCGAAATTCTTTCATTTCTGGTGGGCTTTTCCACAATGCAAAATAGAGTGGAAAAGATTTAATCGGAACGGAGATTGGAGAAAGAATTGATTCATACAGCGAATAGACGGTTGGTTCTTCGTAAATCATCGTTTAGCAAATGTTTTCTGTAAAAAGAATCAAGCTTATTTTTCTGCAATCAAGCTACAAATTCATTTAAAAACAAAAAACCTAAAATTCTCTTTACTAGACTTGAAAATTCATAGGAAACATGTAAAAAATTGGGTACTTTTATTAAGAGTTTTAAAGAATGCCCCAGCTATCGTATCACATTTAAATCTCTTTGAATCCTTTGCTTCTGCAGCTGTTTTTACAGTAATCTTTATAAATTAGGTATAGAAACTATATTGAATGATTGCAACATTTACTAACTGGTTAACCGGTTAACCGGTTCTTTCTCCCATATATTAACCAAATGAATGAAGAAGCTGAAGAAATCGGGAGCTTTTAAGCATTTTAAAAGGTCCGATTTCTGAAACTTTTCTTTTTGAGTTTAACCTCAAAAAATACATCTGTTGTAAAGAACGAAAAAAGCTACTAATCATAAATTGTAAAGAAAATCGCTTACCACTATTAGACAATTTAAGTCTCAATTGTACAATGTACATTGCAAGTGAGAAGAAAGCACTTTTATGCACCCGCATCGATAATTTCATAACTTCGGCGATTTGTTCTTGGAAATTTGCTCAAAAAAGAAATGAGAAAAGTGAACTAAAAGATGGAGATTTTCTCGCGTTTTCATACGTAATTTGACGTTTGGAGAGAGAAATTGTAAAATTTTATTCAAAAGGCACCAAAGTTTTCATTTCAACTTTCAACAAACAATTTCATTATACCTCGAGTCAGAAATTGGCAAATTTATATCAATAATTATAAATATGTATATACAAATTGTGTAAATAAGTAGATAATAGAAAATTTTCACTTCTAATTCTTCTCAGCCTCATCGATCACCTCGAAAGTGGCTCTTCTTTCGCCAGGATTTTGTTTTTGATCAAGAGATCGA
>CAUEEP010000693.1:0-19349 GCA_958450365.1 Mesorhabditis belari | reverse complement strand
ATTAGAATTAGATTGGAATTGGATTGGAATTGGATTAGAATTGGATTGGAATTGGATTAGAATTAGATTGGAATTGGATTGGAATTGGATTAGAATTGGATTGGAATTGGATTGGAATTGGATTAGAATTGGATTGGAATTGGATTGGAATTGGATTAGAATTGGATTGGAATTGGATTAGAATTGGATTGGAATTGGATTAGAATTGGATTGGAATTGGATTAGAATTGGATTAGAATTGGATTGGAATTGGATTAAATTGGGTGGAATTGGATTGGAGGTGGATTCGAATTGGATTCAGGTGGATTCAATTAGTTCGAATTGGATTCGAATTCGATTAGAATTACAAAAACTAGAACTAAATTCAGTGAATTTCTTTTAGTCAGTGTTCGGATTGTGATGGTTGCTGCGACAATTCCCCTCGATTTTCTCTTAATTCATAAAATGATGGTGAGTGGGATTTGAAGATCTTTAAAGATTTAAACATTTAGAATTTAAAATTTAAAAGATTGTTTCCCTGAATCGTGGTCTTTGTCCAAAAAAAAGTCCGTTTGTTCTTTGGCGAATGGCTTCTCCGTCCGCCAGGGCCAATCCGCCAGGGCCAATCCGCCAGGGCCAATCCGCCAGAGCCAATATCTCTGCCATTTCAATCTCAGCCTTCTTTCTGGCTGTTGATCGTCTCGTTTTCGACACTCGTCACGATTTGTGGCGCATCTTTTCAATCTCTTCATCCAACGCATTGTAATCGAAGTCATTGAAGTGTAATCGAAGTGTTTGGGAGTGATTGGACGAAGAACAGTGATTGAAACCAAAGAAATCTTTTCCATATGCAGCCATTCGCCATTTGCGTGGAAAAAAGACTTTCAACTTATTTATTTGAATCTATGTTTAAGAGAGCAACAGAGAAGGGTCAACTCTTTCAACATTTGTTAGTTTGCAGAGAGCTTATCCACTTTCACTAGGATTGTTCTTTAAATTCTGATCAAAATAAACTGGTGCATGTGAAACTTAATAAAACACGATTAAAACAATTTTAAAAAGACTTTTTGGTTAAAAAAACAAAAAAGTGCAAAAGACCATGGAACTTTTAAAAGACCATGGAACTTTCAGAAGACCACCAAACTTTTAAAAGACCACGATTCAGGGAAAGAGCCTTTTAAACATTTAGAAACATTTAGAATGTTATCTTTTTCAGACTCAAAGAGAAATGTGCAGAATGAGTGAGCGATTTCTTCTCGCTACAGGTATTCCTTTTACTTTCGAAATACCTTCTCTTGCACTGAATTCTTCATTTTTCTTTGCAACATTTCACGAGAATCAGGAATTCAGTGCACCAGAAGGTGTGCGTTTATGATAAAACTTTCCAGCAAAAGTACAATCCATAAAGTAAACTCCATAAAGTAAACTCCATAAAGTAAACTCCATAAAGTACACTCCATAGAGTACACTCCATAGAGTACACTCCATAGAGTACACTCCATAGAGTACACTCCATAGAGTACACTCCATAGAGTACACTCCATAGAGTACACTCCATAGAGTACACTCCATAGAGTACACTCCATAGAAGTACACTCCATAGAGTACACTCCATAGAGTACACTTGCAGATCATCGCCAACAACGATTCCCCTCACATTCATCTATTTGCTTTGCCCGTTCGTTTTTGTCTTCTTCATGAACTGGTTGCCAATGTTTTTCAGATTTCGTTTACTACGTCGGCAATTTGCTTACTTATTCGGGTGGTCAACTTTTTCAGGGGTAGGTGAAAAGCAAAGATCATCTGAGGAATGAGCCAAGAGCCAAGATCAGCCAAGAGGAATCTGAAAATGAAATGACTATTCCTGATTAGCTATTCTCGATTAAATTGTGACAATCTATTTGATAATAATTCAGAATGGTCACAATTTATTTGTTACAAAAAACGGTGCTAAAAGACAGCAGTCAGAGCGGAAAAGAAAGCAAGGAACGGCTATGAAAAGATCGAATAATGAGGTATCAACTTCTTCGGTGCGATAGAGGGGAAAAGAAGATTCGATTCTTGATTTCGATTGGTGCTTTGTTTGTATATTGAGCCAAACAAAGGAAATTTCATCAGAATTGTGTAAAGAAGGTCGAAAGTCCTTCCGTGTGCGTCGGAGATGTCGGGACTCGATCTGGATCGGAGTCCTGAGTCGAGGTCCGGATCCAGATCGGTGTCCGGATCCAGATCTAGGTCCAGATCCAGAGCTCCGGATCCGCTCTAGGTCCAGATCTAGGTCCGGATCCAGAGGTCCGGATCCAGATCTAGGTCCAGATCCAGATTCAGGTCCGTGATCCAGAGCTCCGGGTCCAGCACCTCCTGATCCCGATTTGGGCACCGATCATACACCGATCTTTGCCACTAACTACAGAGATCTCACAGATTACATCTACACACCAGATCCGAGCTCCGGGTCCAGTTCTAGGTCCAGATCTAGTCCGAACCAGAGAATGTCCGGATCCAGATCTAGGTCCAGATCCAGATCTAGGTCCAGATCCAGATCGGATCCAGTTTCAGGTCCAGATCTAGGTCCGGATCCAGAGGTCCGGATCCAGATCTAGGTCCAGATCTAGGTCCGGATCCAGATCTAGGTTCGGTTCCAGATCTAGGTCCGGTTCTAGAGGTCCGGATCGGGGTCTAGAACTGGCCTAGAATCCGGCCTATTTTCCAGGTCGGATCCGAGATTCGGAATCAACCGCGTCCGAATACAAATGCTTTTGACATTGATTCTACCCAAAATTACAACTCTTTATATCCATGGAAAGTTTAATTGATAACTTTTTTTCTATAGAATTATATAGAAAACAAAATGGAGAAACCTAGCAACAATAACTCTGTTTTGATTAAGTAGTAAATTAACGAAGGGAACAAGCATTTTTAGAAAGTTTATATGTCGTAGCCGATTATGAATTTCAGTTGGTTATGAATGAGTAGTCTGACGGTGTTCACTCATCGGGTATTTATTAAAAAAAACGCAGAATCACACAATTATGTAAACTTTAAAATTAGAAAGATTGAATAAAAGAAAAATTATGGGCCCCAAAGTTTCCTCTTAAAACAAATGTTTTTTGTTTCTAATCTTTTTTCTTTATCCACCTTTTCAATTTCAAAATTTAACATAATTATCAATGATTCTATGTTGAATGATACCAAATACTTGATGGTTGGACGTCTTAGACCCACTCATTCATAATCGGCTACGACATATATAGTGGACCCATCCGACCTGGGATTTGGATTTTTCCTGATCGAAACCCGTCTTTTTTGAGATCCGCAAGATTTGGAAGACCTGGAAGATTTGGAAGACCTGGAAGATTTGGAAGACGTCGAAGATTCTTAAGACCTGGAAGATTTGGAAGACCTGGAATACGGAAGACCTGGAAGATTCTAAAGACCTGGAAGATTTGAAGACCTGGAAGATCTGGAAGACCTGGAAGATCTGGAAGACCTGGAAGATCTGGAAGACTCGAAGATTTGGAAGACCTTGGAAGATTTGGAAGACCTTTAAGATTTGGAAGACCTTGAAGATCGACATCTGGAAGATCTAAAAGACCTGGAAGATCTTTAAGACCTGGAAGATTTTTAAGACCTGGAAGATCTGGAAGACCTGGAAGATCGGGAAGATCTGGAAGATCTGGAATCCGTTTCCGGATCTTTTTCTCGATTCGCACATCTCTAGTGTGCATCTCTAGTGTCCAAACAATAAAAGAAACACTTTTCTCCAATGACACTTTACCTTTCTTTACCTTCTTCAATTCCTCTTCAAACACAGAATCTCATAACTTTTCTTGTTCTTTCTTGTTTTAAGATTAAGCTGAAAGTTGAGGAGATAGTAATGAATAAAAGTTTATTAAGAAAAGTTACACGAAACCTGTTTGAATACATTGAAAAAACAAAGAACACACCAAAAGTGAAAGAGAGGTCATTTTCAAATCTCAAAATGTTCATAATACTTGATGTTTTCTAAAGACTATCCTTTTTCAAAGTTTTTTTCTTTAAACCAATGTAATCTTGTCTCAATCTTGTCTTCTCTTTTCCAATTGATCTACTCTTTTCCGATTCTGTTAGGGATTTAAAAAAGGATATCAAAATCTCAAAATCAAAATCAAAATAGCTCGATAGCTTAGCTCTTAGCTCAATAGCTTAGCTCTTAGCCCGGATAGCTTAGCTCGATAGCCTATCAGTGAATAGAAAAAGTGAATAGATTTAATGAAAAATAGAGACAAGATTACGGTAGTTTAAAGAAAAAGGCATAGGCTTTAGGTAGTTTATGGAAAGGAATAGGTTTTAGGAAACGAATTATATTACATGGTATGGTGCGCCTTAAAACCCAGATTTGTGGGATATGGGATATGGAGTATTTATAGAGACTGTAGAGCAAAAGATGAATATTATAATAAATTGAATAAACTATCTCGAAACATTTGGCAACTAGAGGCTGCGAATCTACAGTGATGGGTAAGACGAAGAACAAAGAACAGCTGCTGAGGTAATAGATCAAAGGAATAGTGAATGACTTAGAGAAAGAGCACTAATAGTACCCACAGCTGGCTCTAAGAGTACCCTTTGCTAACTGAAGAAGTACTTACAGCTGAGCCTAGAGTACTTGCAGCTGATACACAGTACTCACAGCTAGCTTACAAGAGTGCTGAAAGAAAGTCTACCAGAGACCCACAGATAGCTTATAATACCTACAGCTAGCTCACAGTACTTACAGCTAGCTTACAGTACTTACAGCTAGTCTACAGTACCTACAGCTAGCTTATCATATCACCTACAGATAGTCCTACAGTACTTACAGCTGGCTTACAGTACCCATAGCTACGCTTACTTAATGCTTTAGTTATCGTTAGTTGGAGTACAGTTTTTTACCAACTACAAACTTTTTCTCTAATAATCGATTGGTTTCCAATTGTCGGGCCAAAGATTTACAACAAAATCTGGCTCAAATTTTGCTGTATTTCGTCTCGATAGAAGACTCCTTCACCCCTTGACACAGCACCCATCCAATAACCGTATGTTGAATCGAAGCTGGAAATGATCTTAGCTTATTCCCTTGTCTTTCTTTTTTCTTTCTTTCTTTTTCTTTCTTTCTTTCTTTCTTTCTTTCTTTCTTTCTTTCTTTCTTTCTTCCTCTCTTCTTCCCTTGTCTTTCTCTCCTTCTCTAGCAAGTAGGTATCAATAATTAATTAATTAAAGTAATTACCTGAAAAGCAAGGTCAAAAGGAAAGGCTGAGAGTTCAATCCTCTCTCTGGGAATCTACTTTCCTTGTTAATTCTTTTATTGATCTATTGGTCAATTATTGATCAATTCCTTTATTGATCGACCTTTATTGATCCTTTGAACCTACCAGTTAACAAAGTTGTATCACAATAGAGCTTTGCAAAGGCCCAATCGATCATTGATGGAAGATACGATGGAGAGTGGATGACTGTGAGATTGATTTTACGTCGAAGACTTGCTTCTGAAAGTACGATTTTACAGTAAGTAGCTCTGGGATTACTGTAGCTTCGAACTGTAATTGCTGGGATTACTGTAGCTGATGGATTGCTGTAGCTAGTCGGGTTACTGTAGCTAATAGCTGTTGGATTGCTGTAGCTAGTCGGGTCACTATAGCAGATAGCTGATGGACTACTGTAGCTAGGGTTACTGTAGCTGATAGCCGATTACTGTAGCTGGTCGGGTTACTATGACCAATAGCCATTAGATTACTGTAACGGGTAAGCAGAAACCAAGACTCACTCGCGAAAATCTGCCTCGCCCAAGCAGCATCTTGTCCAAGGATGAACACTCGTACCTGTGAGATCCCCCGTTTGTGCACTATAATGAGCTTTTCTTTTCTTTATTTCTACTCTTTCTGCTCACTTTTTCGAATCAAATATTTTGTGGCATCAACAGTGAAATCGGCTTCAGATTCGAGATGGAATTTCTCTTTCATGAAGTCACCGCGACGCACGTGAACACAAATACTAAAATGGAAAGATTCAGAGATGTTCCACTAAGAGCTGTAGGCTGGATCTGGCTTTTAATCTTGTCTGCTTGTCAGCCCAGGCTTGCTTGTCAGCTCAGATCTGCTTGTCAGCTCAGATCTGCTTGTCAGCTCAGGCTTGCTTTCTAAAGTCTAAGTTTAAGCCCAATCACTTGTAGTCTCTAGTGGCCAGGTACGTCAGGTAAAACCAAGCCAGGCCTTCCACAAGAACCAATGTTTGTATAGAATTTAAAAGCAAGACTAACTTATGCGTTTGTTCATCGATTTTCTCGGGATAAACGCTCGACTTGGCCACATCGAGTAGTTGATTGGAGAAAGCGAGGCGTCTCTGCAACTCGGCTGATCCCATCAGCTCATCGATGAATCTCACATTCTAAACAAGGTCAATCTAAATCTAAATCTAAATCTAACTCTAAAAACAATTAAAAGATTAAACCTGTAAATAATTAAACTGAGTGTTGACAATTCGATGGTGTTGAACTGATTGAAATGTTGAAATTGGATCGAAATAATCAAAGCATTCATGGGCTGGGTATTTTGAGGGATACGGGATGAAACGCTGGAAAATCTTGATGTTTTAATGAATACGAGAGACAACTCTAAAGAAAGGTTTTGACTTGCTTAGTGCCATACCTGGTTTAGACTGGGTTTAGTGGCTTTAGACTGGCTTTAGGGGCTTTAGAGTGGATTTAGACTGGCTTCAGACTAGCTTTAGTGGCTTTAGACTGGCTTTAGATCTAGATCACCAGAAGCTAGACCAGGTCCGGATCCAAGGGACTCTTGTAGACCAAGCCATAAGTCGACAATGCCAATGACCAAGCCATAAGTGATCAAGCAGGTCCTAGCCTCACTTCTATCGCTCATTCTTGGTCTGGCTTTGCTTTAGATCTCGGATAGGCTTCGACCTAGCTTACAAGCCAAGGACAGGATTCTAACCGACTCTAGGCCAGGCCAGAAAAGGAAAGGCAAGGCCAGAGTCTAGCTATACACCTAGACTCTGGCCAGCTCTAAATCTAGCTAGCTCTAGAACTAGCTAGCTCTAGAACTAACTTCTGGTGAATCCAAGGAATTTTCTAGATCCGGTCAACTCACGGGTCTTTTAACGATCAGAAATCCGTCGACCAAGTGCGGCATGTGCTCGACAAAAGTAGCGATTTTCTCCAAACATGTCGAACTGTCCGAGTAGATTGCTGGGGATCTAAAGGAAGATTATGCAAAATTTGTGTTCCGTTTATGACTCCACCAAATCGAACCTATACAATTTCCTGGCGATCTCTTGAAAAGCAATCAGCTCAAAGACAACATTGCCCACTCCACCACCAGTTGTCGTGTCGCACGCTATCAGTTGAGCAGCCAAAATGCGTCGATCACTTTTCTCAGCCAAACGCATTCCATGCGGGATTCTGAAAGCTTTGTTTATGATTTTAGACTCTAGACTTTTTGTCTAGAGTCTAGAGTTTAGAGTCTAGAGTTTAGAGTCTAGAGTCTAGAGTCTAGAGTCTAGAGTCTAGAGTCTAGAGTCTAGAGTTTAGAGTCTAGAGTTTAGAGTCTAGAGTTTAGAGTCTAGAGTTTAGATCACTCACACTTTTGGATAATCTGATTGATCACCGCGATCGATCCACAAGAAGAGGGTGATTGTTAGCGAGAGGAGGAAGATGATCGAATGATAGCGAGAAATCGATGAGATCACCCCATGCCATCTCCTCATCACATTTGCTAAATGGTGAATGAGTTTTGATAAAAGAAAAGGCTTATATACAAGGCTTTGAAAAGGTTTGATCAAAATTTCACTGAAAAAGGAAATAAGTCAAATTTGGATGGCAATTGCTTGATTGAATAAGGAGGATCGAGTTCGAAGAGTTCGAAGAGGTGGAAGAGTTCGAAGAGTTTGAAGAGTTCGAAGAGGTGGAAGAGTTCGAAGAGTTCGAAGAGGTGGAAGAGTTCGAAGAGGTGGAAGAGTTGGAAGAGTTTGAAGAGGTGGAAGAGTTGGAAGAGTTTGAAGAGGTGGAAGAGTTCGAAGAGTTTGAAGAGGTGGAAGAGTTCGAAGAGTTTGAAGAGGTGGAAGAGTTCGAAGAGTTCGAAGAGGTGGAAGAGTTCGAAGAGGTGGAAGAGTTCGAAGAGGTGGAAGAGTTCGAAGAGGACTTCCTAAGATCTAAGGCGAATCTAAGGCGGTAAGATTATGAAACAAACTTTCAATTAGCTGTTTTGTTTTGTGATTAGCTGTTTTGTCTTCCAATTAACTGTTTTATTTTGCTGTTGTTTTCATTTGCTTTTAACTAACGCTTATTTTTAGATACGAAAAGCAAAAAGGATTTCCACCAGGTCATAATTTGATTGTTTAGAAAACGAGTGATGGAGATTGTTAAAAGAGTCACTGTTTCAAAAGCCATCGTTACGAAGAGACGGAAAACAACGACGATCGGGTTCGAAGAGGACATCCGAAGATCTAAGACAGCCCCAATCAGGCAAACAAGTTATTGAACCTCTTAAATGAACCCAATGGCTGCAAAGAAGTCAACTCGAAAATGGCGGCATCCATTCGATTCGCAGATTGCTCCGTTCTTCTTAAAAAAGTTCTTCTTCTTAAAAACAAAGCCAGAAAAAATGTAAACGATCATTTGCTTAAGGATCCGATGAAATTAAAGCGTCTTGCACGTGCTAAAGTGCTTCAATGACGCACAGAGAGTTCACAAAGATCAAAGACAACATTGCCCACTCCACCAGCAGTTATCGCTATCAGTTGCTGTTGATCACTGTCTGTTGATCACTGTCGAGATCACAGCCAAAATGCGTCGATCACTTTCCTCACCCAAACGCATTCCATCAGGATTCTGAAGGCTTTGTTGATAATTTCATGATCTAGACTTTAGACATCTAGACTTTAGATCACTCACACTTTTGGGTAATCTGATGAGAAGTGGTTTGACATTGAACAAGCTCATAATCAGAATGATCTAAGAATTCTTTTGGACATTGGTTTGACATTGAACCAGCTCATAATCAGAATGATCCAAAAACCCTTTACGATTTAAAGAAAGATTAATATCTAGACGACAAAAACCCCAACAAATCGTTCAACAAATCAACAAACAACAACAACAAATCAAGTAACTCCGTATGATTCCCATTTGTTTCCTTATAGTTCCTTATGGTTCCTTATAGTTCCTTATGGTTCCTTATGGTTCCTGTTTGGTTCCTGTTTGGTTCATATTTGGTTCCTTATGGGCCCTATTTGATTCCTATTTGTTTCCTAATGGGTCCTATCTGATTCCTGTTTGGTTCCTATTTGTTTCCTATTTGTTTTCCTACACTGGAAACACTGATATTTATTTTCATTTATGTAAAAATGAACAAAAACAAGTACATCTGCTTTAAAGATGTTTCAAAGATGTTTCAAAAAATCGTTCAACCAGGCACAGCTTCATTTTAGCCAAAATTCTTGAACATATCAGCAGGACTCTGCATCTCACAAGGTACGAGAAACTCAAGACTGGACGCTAAGAAATTCCAGATTGAATCAAATGATGTCAGCTCACAGACTTCTGGTGGCCATTGACTTCTGCTGGCCATTGACTTCTGCTGGCCATTGACTTCTGGTGGCCATTGACTTCTGGTGGCCTCGAAATCTTTGACTTTGACAATCGACTTTCCCAAGCGCTTGAGAAATCAAGATAACCATCATTTGCAGCAAGAAGTTGCTGCAAATGATTGCCAGTTTGAGATTTAAAGATTCTTTTTCTTGTACTTTATTTCTTTTCCGTAATTTTATGAATAAATTGTTGGTCAATAGAAAAATTGAAAAGTTTCTCGTTAATTCTCATTCATTTTCAATCTCAAAAGACCGCAATCTCAAAAGAATCGTTTGAAAGAATAAAAAACAGTTGTTAAGACTTTGATTACGATAGTTTTATATAGAAATGGCGTTTCAAAAACGTTCAAAAACGTTTCAAAACGTTTCAAAACGTTCAAAAACGTTTCAAAACGTTCAAAAACGTTTCAAAACGTTCAAAAACATTTCAAAAGCTTGTAAACAAAAAAGAAAAGAAAGATCTAAGATAAATAAAACGAAAGAGTGAAATTCGATCAAATATTTGACACATTTTGAATTGAATCAAAGAAAAAGTAAACATATGACTGGATTGGGAAAAGAAAGATAGAAAAGAAATGAAGAAAATTGAGAAAATGGCTTAAAAATTTGAAAATTTCATGTAGAAAAGACTTTAAATGTAACAAGAAATTGAGATGAGATGAAAAAGAGAGAAATGAGGCGGAGATTGAGATCATTTTTCCGATTTCCATTCACCTCATTTCACCTTGCCTCAACAATGGGAATGGGATGATGAAATTGAGCATTGAAGTAAAGAATCATCCTTAGAGAATGATCTCGAGACGTTTTCATGTTAATTTTGAATTACTGTCCCAAATTTTAAATGTTAATTTTCGCGCAACGTCGCAATCCAATTGACGTCGCCGCCATTTGGAGATGGGAGCGCCGCGTAGTCGTTTCTTTTCATTTTTAAAGAGAAACACAAAATTTATCGCGTAAAACAATAATTTCAATTAATATGACAAAAGAAATGAAAAAGAAACGACGACGCGTCGCTCCCATCCACTACCTCCAAATGGCGGAGACGTCAATTGGAATGCGACGTCCTCGGCTCCCAAATGCTGACAAAAACAAAAACAAAAACAAAAACAAACAAAAAAACAAACAAACAAACAAACAAACAAACCAACCAAAACAAACAAACCAAAACAAACAAACAAACAAACAAACCAACCAAAACAAAAACAAATGATTTGAAAACAAAAAAGAAACGACGACGCAGCGCTCCCATCGACTACCTTCAAATGGCGGCGACGTCAATTGGAATGCGACGTCCTCGGCTCCAAATTTTTGTTTTCAAATCATTTGTTTTTGTCGAGATAGTTTTCGCGCAACGTCGCATTTCTATTGACGTCGCCGCCATTTGGAGGTAGTTGATGGGAGCGCGTCGTCGTTTCTTTTTTGTCGAGATGGTTTTCGCGCCACGTCGCAATTCAATTGACATCACCGCCATTTGGAGGTAGTTGATGGGAGCGCTACGTCGTCGTTTCATTTTCATTTTCTTGTCATATTAATTGAAATTATTGTTTTACGCGATAAATTTTGTGTTTCTCTTTAAAAAAATGAAAAAGAAACGACGACGTAGCGCTCCCATCAACTACCTCCAAATGGCGGCGACGTCAATTGGATTGCGACGTTGCGCGAAAATTAGCATTTAAAATCTGCGACAGAAATTCAAATTTAACATAAAAACGCCTCGAAAAACATTTTTTTCTCTCCGAAGATCATTTCTCTACTACTAAAGCTACCCAAGTTCTGGCCTGATCTGGGCTAGTAAATTTGAGCTTTGAACAGGTCTGTCCAGGCTCGGCTTCTAGATATCTGTGAATCAAGTGAGGCCAAGTTTAACCGAATTCTTGTAAAGATGGAAATTCTGAGTTAATGAAAAGCTTAGCAATCCGAATCGATTCGAAAAAAAGTAAATTTCTTGATCAAAAATATTAGTAGATTGTGTGCAAATCAGTGAAGAAAAAAAAAAGAGGAGAAAAATGAAGGCGATTTCATTCGAATTTTTCTCTTTTTCTTTCTTTCATCTTTTCTTCTGCTGTGGACAGACTCAAAGGGAAAACTGATAACAATTTGATATGTTTGAAAAAGGAAAAGATGAAGAAAAAGGGGAATAAAGAAGAAATTGAACCTCGAGAAGGAAGAATCGACTTTTTGTGGATTGGAATAAACCAGACAAATCGCTCCACCAACTAAAAACGGCCATGCACCACCAACCACCGAATCAAAAAAGAGCTCTCAGTCTGTCAATCCTTACAGTGTCCGGGCCGGATGAGATTCTAGAAGAAGAAGAAACGGGATCTAGTCAAAACAGCGCCTTTCAAAACAGCGCCGTTCAAAACAGCGCCTTTCAAAACAGCGCCTTTCAAAACAGCGCCTTTCAAAACAGCGCCGTTTAAAACAGCGCCCATACAAAGATAATGTTAAATTGAAAAAGATTTCGATAAGATTTTTCAAAATTTCAAATGTTTTTGAACTTCTCAACAACTTGTAACTTTTGTTATATTTAATTTTTTACATTTTACATTTTACATAACATGGACATTTTATGGACATTTTAAGCAAATTGCGCTTGTTTTTAACAAATCGATCGATTATTTCATCATCAGAATCATGTTTTATAGGTCATTTTAAATAAACAATGCTATATATTTTGTTTTTCGTTGTCTTTAAAGAGTAGAAGGGTGCAAGTGCAACGACCCTTCTATTCCTTCAGGCGACGTTTTTTTTTTCTGAAACGTTCTTTCTGAAAAACACAAAATTAAGTACCAAGAACAGTAAAAACAAGAAAAAAAACGTGATTTCCATAAATGCACTTAAGTATCTTAGGATCAAAGTATCTTAAGATCAAAGCATCTCTGGTAGGAAACTCACCTCAGCCGTAAAAGAATCAGCCTAGCCTGGGAGCCTTGTAAAGCCTCAGCCTTGTAAAGCCTCAGCCTTGTAAAGCCTCAGCCTTGTAAAGCCTCAGCCTTGTAAAGCCTCAGCCTTGTAAAGCCTCAGCCTTGTAAAGCCTCAGCCTTGTAAAGCCTCAGCCTTGTAAAGCCTCAGCCTTGTAAAGCCTCAGCCTTGTAAAGCCTCAGCTTTGTAAAGCCTCAGCTTTGTAAAGCCTCAGCTTTGTAAAGCCACGTGGTTCTAAGGTGCTGAGCCAAAGTCTAGGAAAATATAGTCGCCTATATTATGTTGAAAACATGTTTTTATGGCCAACTTAGCTTCTTGTAAAGACTTGCTTATCGTTAAAGACCTTAGGGGCTGTGCTCTACCTTGCTGGTAGACTTATCGATATTGCTTATACAAACGGCATGCTCATGTTTGCTCGTTCAGATCTCGATTGCTAGAAAAGCCATCAATAAGTGCAACGACTCTTCTATTCCTTCAGGAGATGTTCTTTCTGAAAGAAAATTGTTTCGATCTTCGATATGTCACTGATTTTTCGTTCTTTCTTCGTTCTATATAGTTCACTTTGTGCTCACTTGTAAACGCATCTTTTTAGTGCACTGAATTCTTCATTTTTCTTCCGAAAATGCTTTGGTTTGAAGAGAAAAATGAAGATTCGAGAAAAATGAAGAATTGTGGACAACAGAAAGCTTTTATAAAATTAGCAAAGTACATGAGGAAATGTGCTTGAAGATTTGGCTCAAAAATTTCTGGCAGAGTCTAGTTCATGCATTAAAAACGGTAACAATGTTATCTCTATCTTCATCTTTTTATTTCTCCTCGAGAACTTTCTCCTCCCTTGCTCTTCTCCTTCCTCTCTCCCCCCCCTCTCCTTTCTCTTCTCCTTCCTCTTCTCCTTCTTCTTCTCCTTTCCCTTCTCCTTTCCCTTCTCCTTTCTCTTCTCCTTTCTCTTCTCCTTCTTCTTCTCCTTTCCCTTCTCCTTTCCCTTCTCCTTTCTCTTCTCCTTTCTCTTCTCCTTTCTCTTCTCCTTTCTCTTCTCCTTTCTCCTCTCCTTTCTCTTCTCCTTCCTCTTCTCGTTTCTACCTTTGTGAATCAAAAAATTAAGGTCAAATAAAGAAAAAAAAATGAGTCATAACTTGGATTTGAAGTGGAAATTTTTGATTTTAGCTATTGGGTTGGTGAATTGAAAAATGCCGGACTTTGAACTAAAATTTATTCAACATAAAACCATCAATTGATTCCAAATAATTTCCATTATTATTGACGACTTCTGCCCATTTTATAGGCAATTTACGGATTCCTCTTTCTTCATAGGATTTTGGTTTGTGTGTGAGACAAGTGTGAGACTCAAAAATGGAGGACTGGAGATGTCCGATGTCCCAGTTTGAGCACTTTCTTCAAAAGAAACCCATTTTGGTGTCAATAGAAAAGTTGTAGAGAATCAAAAATGAGGCTTATAGCCAACTTTCCAAAAAGATACACTTAGTAGTTTCGCTTAAAATGCAAGTTTTGTTGCAATTTTTGTGAAAATTCGTAAATTTGAGATTTCTTGAAAGCCAGTTTTTGAATCGTTCTGAAAATCTGGATATAAGTTTGATTTTTGATTCTCTACAACTTTTCTATTGACACCAAAATGGGTTTCTTTGCAGAAAGTCCTCAAATTGTCACATATGACAATAGCCGGCAGTTTTCAATTCACCAATCCAATAAATTATTAAATCCTCTTTTAGTCATGACATCATTATGCATTTTGAAATAGCAGAGTGAGAATTTTCTTTTGTTTTCTAGACCGGTGAAGAGCTTAGACTTATAGTTGAGCTTAGCAAGGGAAGGTGAATTTATTGAGCCAGCGAAATGCTATGCGACCTATACCATTTGACACAGAATTTTATGCTGGTTCCAAATATGTATTTCGTTTTTGCTAAATGGCAATCTGCGAGACAGTTATAAGCGTGTAAAGTTTTGTGGACAGTTTTGTGGAGCCTGGACACACTCCGAGTTGATAAGCAGATTTCCAGAGACCCAAAGAGGATTTTGTGCTGAAACGAGAAAGCAATCGATTTCCATTTGGGAGCCGAGGACGTCGCACTCCAATTGACGTCGCCGCCATTTGAGGTAGTCGATGGGAGCGCTACGTCGTCGTTTCTTTTTCATTTTTTAAAGAGAAACACAAAATTTATCGCGTAAAACAATGATTTCAATTAATATGACAAAAGAAATGAAAAGGACGACGACGCGTCGCCCCATCGACTACCTCCCAGTGGCGGCGACGTCAATTGGATTCGTCAATTGGTCTTCGCGCAACGTCGTAATCCACTGACGTCGCCGCCACTGGGAGGTAGTCGATGGGGGCGACGCGTCGTCGTTTCTTTTCAGTTTTTTCAAATCATTTGCTTCTTCGTCGTTTCTTTTTCGTTTTCAAATCATTTTCAATTTTGTTTTTTGTGTTGAAATGAGAAAACAATCTATTTCCATTTGGGAGCCGAGGACGTCGCAATCCAATTGACGTCGCCGCCATTTGGAGGCAGTCGATGAGAGCGCCGCGTCGTCGTTTCTTTTTTGTTTTCAAATCATTTGTTTTTTGTCGAGATGGTTTTCGGGGAGGTAGTCAAATGAGCGCCAAAAATTGAGCGCCAATCATTTCAGCGCCAATCATTTTAGCGCGCGTTCATTTCAGCGCCGCACCAAAAATGACTGGAAAACATTCATTTCAGCGCCGAATCAGCCCATTCTGTATATGCATGTTATTTTTGCATTTTCTGCATGATCTCAAAGTTTTTACTGTATGTTTTTATCTAAATCATCTAAAGATAAAAATAATTCTTGGCAGCAAAATAAACCAAAATAAATCATGAACAAAACGTTACTTTGACTCAGAGTGTTCCTTTGTCTCGCCACTTCTTGCGCAGTTCACGAGCCTAAGCAAAGAGCTATGTTAACTGTAAGCAAATTGTAAACGAAAACGGCAAGAAACGGTGAAAAAGCATGCTATTGGGGGAAAATATCATACAACTAGCAAATTTACACATTTTCATCAAAAAAACCTTAAATACGAGCTAATCTAACAATTTTTTTCCGCGCATTTGGTGCCTACTGCCGTGCCCTAGGTCAAATGAGTGAAAAAAGTGTAAAAACAGAAGCAAAACCCTAAAAAACATGCAAAAGCAGCGTAGAAAGCAAAAATATTAAAATTTAGTCGCGCTGAAATGAACGTTTTCCAGTCATTTTTGGCCCGGCGCTTAAATGAACGTTTTTAGGCCTTTTTAATTTGGCGCTCAAATGATTGTTTTCCAGTCATTTTTGGCACGGCGCTCAAATGAGTGGCGCTGAAATAAGCGTGAGCCAAATCGTTGGCGCTGAAATGATTGGCGCCCAATTGTTGGCGCTCATTTGACTACCTCCCGGTTTTCGCGCAACGTTCCAATTGACGTCGCGGCCATTTGGAGGTAGTCGATGGGAGCGCTGCGTCGTCGTTTCTTTTTCATTTGCAAATCATTTGTTTTTTGTCGAGATAGTTTTCGCGCAACGTCGCATTCCAATTGACGTCGCCACCCTTTGGAGGTAGTGGATGGGAGCGACGCGTCGTCGTTTCTTTTTCATTTTTTTGTCATATTAATTGAAATTATTGTTTTACGCGATAAATTTGAAACGAATTTTGGAAAAATTAATTAAAATTAACAAACTGAAACGGGATTGAACAATTAACTTTGTAAATCCAAAAAAAGGAAAGAAAAAGTAGAGCGGAACTAGAGTGATCATTGCCAATCATTCAATCATTGCCTTGTATTCTACCCAACTGCCACTCGATGATCACTGCTTCAAAACATTTCCTTTGTGACATTCCCTTGTGAGTAAGGTTGCCCAGTGTACAGTGTAGTTTTTTAGCATTATCAGTTTTACAGATAATCTAGGGAAAAAGATAGTGAGATTTATTCTAAACCTAGCTTTCTGCAGATCCTGCAGGTTTTACAGCAGCAATTCTATTCTTTCTAAAATTTCTATAAATATATTTTTTGAATAGAGTAATGGGAAATGGGTTCAATTTTTTTTTTAGTCATTGAATAGAATGGAATGAAAAGTGAAAAGGAAAATGGTAATCTGAGGGGAGCCAAATCGGGAGCATACGGCGAAGTAAAACCTCTCATTCTAGATGTAGTAAAACCTTCCATTCTAGATTCTCCAGTTTTTGCTGAGTCATCTTGTAAAGTGTGGTCTAGCGTTGTCAGGGATGAACTTTATCTTTGATGTGTCTACCCTTGACGAATGAGAACTTCATTGACCCGATCAAGTTGCTGTTTGTAGAGATCGGATGTGACTGTTTGGCCGGTTTGTAGAAGCTCGAAATAAACAAGGCCCTTGTTATTCCACCATACTGAGAGTATGATCTTTTTCCCGTGAATGTCCGGTTTCACGGTCGGATTTGGCCGTTCTCCCGCTCCTAGTCATTTCCGTTTTCGAATAGTATTATCGAAATGGATCCACTTCTCATCTCCAGTAACGAGAGAATCAAAAGCCATGATCTTTAGCGTGGCGGATGAGGATTCCGGGAATAGCGACCCGTGAAGCCTTTTTGCACTGCTTAACTCGTGAGGAAGCCATTTTCCGCATCTGATCGTCTTTCCAATGGCGTAGAGATGGAGTAGAATTTGAACATAGAAACTGTTGAGCAATTTCACGCGTCGTTTGACATGGATCCGATCTGGGCCCTCAAAGATTCGAGCCCTATATCGTTGTCTACCGCTTGAGGTCGACCAGAGTGTTTATCATCCTCGAGACTTTCATCTAGCGGTTCAGCGTTGTCATGGATCAACTTTATCTTTGATGTGTCTACGAATGAGAACTTCATTGACCTGGTCAAGTTGATGTTTGTAGAGGTGGGGTTGGAGTTGTTGCTTGTAGAGGTGGGTTGGAGTTGCTGTTTGTAGAGGTGGGGTTGGAGTTGCTGTTTGTAGAGGTGGGGTTGGAGTTGCTGTTTGTAGAGGTGGGGTTGGAGTGTTGTTTGTAGAGGTGGGGTTGGAGTTGCTGTTTGTGGAGGTGGGGGTTGGAGCTGTGCTGGAAGAGGTCGGTTTGGAGCTGTTGTTTGTAGAGGTCGGTTTGTAGAGGTGTGACTGATTTGTAGCTGCTACAAACAGCAACGGGTTTGTAGAAGCTCGGAAATACACAAGGACCTTGTTATTCCTAGCTTCCTGCAGATCCTGCTGAGTTTTGCAGCAATTCTCTTCTATCCTTCTCAAATTTCTATAAACATATTTTTGGGAATAGAGTAATGGGAAATGCAATTTTTTAGTCATTGAATAGAATGGAATGAAAAGTGAAAAGGAAAATTGAAGTGAGATACTTCCAGTGAGTTTATAGCTTTTTTTGATTTTTCAGAGAAAAGAGTAAAAGATTCAAATAAAAGAGGGAAAGAAGAAGAGAAAAATAAAATAAAAAGCAGGAAAAGACCCTCAATGCACTCATTCAACATTCAAATTTAACATTCAACATTCAACATTCGAAACTTTTTGCTTAATTAACTTGATTTTAGCTTTGAAAATTGAGAGAAATCCAAGCCGATTTTTAGCTGTTTCACCGAAATTTTACCTTTTCTATAGGTTTCTATTCAATTTTCTGATAAAAGTTTGATTTTGAAAGAATTTTTTTTTTTTATTTAAAAGGCAGAGGGAGGGAGAAGGAAGGAAGGAAGAAGGAAGGAAGAAAGGAAGATGGATGGAAGAAGGAAGAAAGAAAGAGAGAAGGATGAAGGAAGGAAGGAAGAAGAAAGTAAGGAAGATGGATGGATGGTAAGATTTGTTCTTACCAAATCAATTTCTAAACAAAGAAAGAATTTTGCTTAACTTTTGTCGAATTTCTATCAAAAATCAAGCATTTCATTCTTCTTCGTTCTCCAAAATCGAGCTAAACCTTTAGCTCTTTTCAAAAGTAGTGCTGTCATGGCTGTGTAATTTGTTTCAGTCTACAGATAAGTTTTGGTAGTGATTAAGCTGGTTTAGATATAATCTTTATTACAGCGATAATGAAGGTTCAGTGGTCTGAGATCGGGAGAGTAGAGATGTCGGCGGCTTGTTCGGGCTACGGCACATGTCGGCAGCTCGCTCAGAGCCACGGCACACCTCGGCAGCTCGTTCACATTGCTTATACGGAACTCAGGCGTTGGTCTCGTCTTGGTACACAATGGAGCTGGAACAGGATAGCGACGCATACAAATCCGCACAATAGGCGTTCGTTCACATAGGTGCCTAGGGGCTACATTTCCCATACACGTGGCGATCTCGATCACGAGATCGTCACGACAGGCTTTGGATTATAGGGTTCTGATCTCAGCAACAAGAACTAGAACAAGACCAAGAACTAGAACTAGAGCTAGAAACAAGAAATCCAGAACAAGCAGAACAAGAACTAGAACAAGACCAAGAACTAGAACTAGAACAAGAACTAGAACTAGAACAAGAACTAGAACTAGAACAAGAACTAGAACTAGAACAAGAACTAGAACTAGAACAAGAACTAGAACTAGAACAAGAACTAGAACTAGAACAAGAACTAGAACTAGAACAAGAACTAGAACTAGAACTAGAACTAGAACTAAAGCTAGAACTAGAACAAGACCAAGAACTAGAACTAGAACAAGAACTAGAACTAGAACTAGAACAAGAACTAGAACTAGAACTAGAACTAGAACAAGAACTAGAACTAGAACAAGAACTAGAACTAGAACAAGAACAAGAACTAGAACAAGACCAAGAACTAGAACTAGAACAAGAACTAGAACTAGAACTAGAACTAAAGCTAGAACTAGAACAAGAACAAGAACTAGAACAAGACCA
>CAUEEP010000692.1:0-18257 GCA_958450365.1 Mesorhabditis belari | reverse complement strand
ATCTCCCAAATGACTTTCCAGGTGTGGAAAAATTGAATGGAAAATTTGACGTTAAGGCTTTAAATGCTTTAACTGCTTTAACTGCTTTGAATGATTTAAATGCTTTAAATGTTTTAAATGATTTACATGCTTTGAATGCTTTAAATGCTTTAAATCCTTTAAATCCTTTAACTGCTTTAACTGCTTTAAATGCTTTGAATGATTTAAATGCTTTAAATGCTTTAACTGCTTTAAATGCTTTAAATGCTTTAAAAGGCTTCTTTCCTTTAAAAGGGTTATTCCTTAAATGGAACAACGTTGATAGACATTGTTGATTTATGACACTCCAGCATCAACGTGCTTGGATGGCATGGTGGATAGGACATTAAGCTTCCGGCCGCGGGATCTTGCTTCGATCCGCAATGATTTTTTTTCTTTTTCGTTTTCTTTTGCAGCTAATTGCAAAATGTGGCTTGTAAAGTAGAAGTTAGTTATTTATTTAGTTGTTTAGTTATTTAGTTAGTTATTTATTTAGTTAATTCCTTTGGCGTTTTCAAGTGATCATAGATCATAGACTCTGTAACTTTATCCACTAATAAAATGGCTGAAGATTTAAAGAAGAGTTATTTAGTTGTTGAGTTATTTAGTTATTTAGTTATTTAGCTATTTCCTAGTAGAGAAAAGTTGCGTTGGTAGCCTAGTGGATTATGCAATCTCCTAATCACTAACTAATATTGACTATTATTAACTATTAATTAGGTTCCGGCTTCGAATAAGGATCGCGACAGGATCCGGCGACAGGATCGCGGTTCGGCCATCGCTCCAGCTTTTCTTTTTCTTCTTCTTTTTCTTTTCTAGCATTTTGCAATTGCAAATGGGTTATAAAGTCGGAATATTTCAAAATAAGCTACAAGCTACAAAAGTAAGCTACAAAAGTGTTATACTAAAGCGCAAATTCGTATTTTGATGAATAAACGAACCTTGAACAATTTGATTCATATATTTATCCGTTATATGCACTAGAAACGACGTTTCACAATGATAAATCGGATCCTCGCCATCATTGAAATATAAATCCTCTAACTAAAAATTGTTCTATCACCAAAAATCAAAAGCAAATCGTTACAGATAGACAAAATCCTTTGAAATATTGACCACCGAAACAGGTCTTCTAAAATTTGCACTTATTTTGGCTTATTTTGGCTTTTTTGGCTTCTTTTGACTTACTTATTGACGAATTTTAACAAAAAAACTTACTTTTAGACTAACTAAATGAAAAGTTATTAAAAATAGAAAAATGATAAAGAATTTCATCTTTAAATGGCTTTTTAAAACATTTTCCTTTTCATTTCCCTTTGTATAGTTGAAATTTAAACGAAAAAAAGCATTTTATGATTCATTTTTATGATTCATAAGTCATTCTTTTGAATCTATTGAACTTGTTGAAGTTCGGGGAGAATTTTCAGAAAATTTCCTTTCTTCTCTTCGAGTTTTTTCTACTACTAAAAGCTTTTTCAATTATGAAATCCAATCCCCCCGCAAGCCCTTATTTTAAACTTCATTTTGATACTAAACATGACTAGGTTCTGTTTTGTGATTCTTTAGATTTCGATCAATCTTTCGCCAGACTCGATAAGCTTAAAAAGTCCAGAAAATTTTTTTGATTTAAAATCATCAAAATCTAAAGAATGAGAAAACAGAATCTAGTCATGTTTAGTATCAAAATGAAGCTTAAAATAAGGGCTTCGGGGGGACTAGGTTTCATATTTGAAAAGCTTTTAGTAGTAGAAAAAACTCGAAGAGCGAGGCAGAGTGTCTCAAAATTTTTGCCCAAGCACGCCTACATTCAACGATTAAAAATATTGAGAATACGAAGCTATTCAAATATGAAATCCAGTCCCCGCGAAAGCCCTTGTTTTAAGGTTCATTTTGATACTAAACATCACTAAGTTCTGTTTTGTGATTCTTTAGATTTCGATCATTGATTGAATAGGGATTGATTCCATCTGTTGATAGACATTGTTCATTTAAATATTCAGAATATAAAGATATTCAAATATGAAACCCAGTCCCCCCGAAAGCCCTTGTTTTAAGGTTCATTTTGATACTAAACATGACTAGGTTCTGTTTTCTCATTCTTTAGATTTTGATGATTTTAAATCAAAAAAATTTTCTGGACTTTTTAAGCTTATCGAGTCTGGCGAAAGATTGATCAAAATCTAAAGAATGGCAAAACAGAACCGAGTCATATTTAGTATCAAAATGAAGCTTAAAATCTTGTGGGGCGAACTGGGGTTCCATGCTCGAAGAAGCTTTGGGCAGTAAAAAATCGAAGAGCAAGGCAGGCTGTCTGAAAATTTTGCCCAGACTCGTTAAGCAGGTCTATATTCTAAAAATATTCAGAATACAAAGATATTCAGGGAAAGATTCTTATTGAAATATTCAGTAAAAAAATCCAATAACTACAAGCGATATGACAGAACAACTTCTTCTTGAAAAATGGGTACTTGCTTGGGTACTTGCTGGGTACTTGCTTGGGTACCTGCTGGGTACTTGCTTGGGTACTTGCTTAGGCGCTTGCTGGGTACTTGCTGGGTACTTGCTTAGGCGCTTGCGCGAATCCGAGCAGCTCCAACAAGATTTTAGATTGCAGAATCTATAGAGAAAGAATTGTAACTAAAAAGAAAAGAGAACAATAAAATATGATTTTTCAGTACTCATTCTTCTTCCTTCATCTCCGTTCTCTTCGCTGTCTCTTATGGAACGTTTACATTCCCAACACCTATTCTCTTGCAATGAGAACAGCAGCATGTCAAGTAAGGTTGCTGTTTGAGCTATGTAAGGCTATGAAAACATTCTAGGATTATTGCAAGGGTCAATCGATCTCAACTTCGACTAGTTTCGACTCTCAAGGAAAGGGATGGACCTTGTGCAATTGTACGATTGCGCAAGGATCTGGACAGTTTGTTTAAAGAGACGATATTCAGCTATTCAGCTATCCAGCTGTTCAGCTGTTCAGCTGTTCAACTCTTCAGCTATTCAGCTATCCAGCTCTTCAGCCCTTCAGCTGTTCAGCTAACTTTCAGATGGGTTGTCACTGGTTGTTACTGCTAAATGTTGACAGAGATGTGTAGCTACAATCCGAGCGGCTCCAACAACACTGGGTGAGTTGAATGGCTACAGTCAATCATGTAGAATACCTTCTGTACTGTACTTGAAATGTTCCAGTGTCAAGTAGATTCTAAGGCACTCAAAAGTGATGTGGTGGGCTTGAATTCGGCGTCGAATATAGCTCATGTCATTTGGCCAGCACATCTGGTTAACATTCTTTTTTGAGTAAATGGGGAAGGAGACGAGTGTAGGCGTTAAAAAGGAAATGAGGTTTCCTTTTATACGCGTGTTTCACGGTATTACTAGTGCCTTATTAGACTGCTACTTTTTTATGACTCAAGTTTTTGTGTCAAACCTCAAGTTCAGTTTGCAAGTCAAGGAAGTCAAGAAGGAGTCTAGCCAATAGCCAGAGTTGTACCAAAGGTGAGGCAAGACAAAACAAGTCTGGGCAAGGTAAGACCAGTCCAGGGCTGGCTGACAGGCTCAAACCCCTGATCGTCATAGCTAGATCTGCCTGGTACAGCTTTATTTCTTGGATCTGTCTGATTGACTGGTTCAGGTATTGGAGAAACGTTGATCTTAGCAGTTAGTCTACAAACGTGCTTTTTTCCAAAACCAAAGCTTATGGTTGTTTTACTGAAACGTGAGCTGTCCTCGTTTCAAATTCTACTTTGTTGAGCATTTGTCGTTTTGCTCAAAATTTTACGACTTTTGCGGTCATTTTTTGGCTTTTTCTTTATGGTTTTTTTTCGGAATTTGATTGGGATCTCCACTTTACAGCTGAGATTAGTTGCGTTTATGAATGTGAGTGGGTGAAGAGTTGTTGATATTTAAGGCTGAAAGGAAAGACTTTCAAAATCATAGCAAACTCGGGCATTCTCGTCTCGTCTCGCTACTTCCGAATCTACGAAAATGGTTAGTTAAAAGAAAACTTTTCACGAATTTTCAGCAGGACTTGGCCTGGCCCTGGCTAGTCCTGGATTCGGTGTTGTTTGGCCTCACCCGGCTATACCTAGTCGGCATACAGACTCTGGGCACGCCTCACCCTAACCAGGGCCAAGTTCAGCGCCAAAAATAAAACTCTTTAAAGCGATTCTAGGAGGTAACTGTGAGTTGAAAGCTGAACTTACATATAGGACATAAGTAAGCCAATCAAAATACCGATAAGCTTACCGTATTCCAGTCGTACTCAATCCTCGTTGTCTCCGCTCTCTTCATGGTCTCTTATGGAACATTCACAAAACTTCCGACCAGCTATACTACTGCGATGAGAATATCAGCTTGTCAAGTAAACAATATAGATCTATTTGTCAAGGAAATGTCTAGGATTATTGCAAGGGTCAGTCGATTTCAACTACAACCGGTTTTAACTTCCAAGGAAAGGGATGGGAGTTGTGCAGTTGTCCGATTGCACAAGGATCTGGACAGTTTGTTTAAAGATTTCACAAATACTGTAATGTTTAGCTATTCAGCTATTCAACTATTCAGCTATACAGCTAACTTTCAGATGGGTGGGTACTGGTTGTTACACTGAATGCTGGCAAAGATGTCAAGCCGGATTGGGTAGTTGCGCGAATCCAAGTGGCGCGAACTACACTGGGTGAGTTGAATGGCTACAGTCTACCAAGAATAGCTTCTGTAATAGCTTCTGCAATACCTTCTGTAATACCTTCAGTACTTTACTTCAAATGTTTCAGTGTCTGTTGCTCGACAGCTAACAACAATGCGACAATTGAAGCTCAGTGCTACGCCACCCCTAATGGAGCTTGCTACCAAAATGGATCCGGATAAAAAGCCGAGTATTTAACAAGAAACTTCAGTTAATTCAGTGAATAAAAGTTGCAATCAAACAAGACAATTGCCTATTAGACGCATTAGTTGCTAAAGTCAAAGACAGGTTGCTGATGTAAACAACGAGCCAATGAGCTATAAATGAGGGGTAGGCAATGAGTTCTGAAGATCTAAAGAACGAGTTCGAGAATCTATCTAAAGAACGTGAACCTATCTAAAGGAAGTTGACCTATTTCGAAAATGGGTGGCTTCACTATTTTCAAATACAGTTCTATCCTTTTTCGAACTCTAAAATCTTCCTTGTTGATATTATTTCATACATTTTTATAACCAAAAAATAGCCAATTTTTCACAGAACTCAAATCTTATTACAGTTTTAACAATCTTATTACAGCATTAACTAAACGATTTTTATGTACTTTGGGTTCAAATTTCTAGATTTTAGAGATTTTAGAGCTTTCCAGCTTTCCAGCTTAAATTCAGCTCACTTTTTGCACCACAAAACGCACAAAAACGATTCCTTCTCAGGTAAATCGAATATAAATGAGCAATACGCTCTATAATCTTTATTTTTTTTTAAATTGCTTTCATCTTCTTGGTACTGAGAGTTTGCTAAAATAGGTGATTCTGAAAAGTTAAAAAACATTCGATAATTTTCATTAATCGCGAATTTTCCCTGTTTCAAGTACTTGATTTTAGGTTTTCAATGCGATCCATTACCTATCCATTAACCCATTAAAAACTTGTCTAAAAGCTGCTCACTCAAAAAGTGATCAAGTCACTTTAGCTGAAGAAATCTCTTATTTTTTTTTTACCTAAAGCCAACTCTGGTTTCTTTTGTCAAAAACTCTTTGAATTATAGTCAAGTTTCTCAAAAAATCTTGAAAGAATTCATGCTTTTTGAGAAATCATTGTGCAAACTTTTCCTACGAACTTCCGAACAAAATTTTTGGTACTTCGCATTGCAACGAACCAATTCGAAGCACAGACCCTACTCTTCAGGTCTCGCAACGGCTAAAGAGTGTCATTTCCAATGTCAACAAGGCAAACTAAACGAAGAAGCTCATTCGAACGACAAGGACAATAGGCCGGTGACCGGGTACACCAAACAAGTATCGCTTTCTAGGTCTTACTGTAGCCGCCGAGCTGGTGCTCGTCGTGGTTCCCGATATAATGATCACTTTCAATCCGTTTGACCTGGCAAAATATCAGCTCATTTGGTACATTTGTGCCGGCAGCAAGGGTCCGTTTGATTTATTTGCAACTTTTATGGACTTAGAAGTTCATAAAGTTACTTTATGGACTTCTAACTCCATGAAAGTAACTTTATGAACTTCTAACTCCATCAAAGTAACTTTATGAACTTCTAAGTCCATCAAAGTAACTTTATGAACTTCTAACTCCATCAAAGTAACTTTATGAACTTCTAAGTCCATCAAAGTAACTTTATGAACTTCTAACTCCATCAAAGTAACTTTATGAACTTCTAACTCCATCAAAGTAACTTTATGAACTTCTAAGTCCATCAAAGTAACTTTATGAACTTCTAACTCCATCAAAGTAACTTTATGAACTTCTAAGTCCATCAAAGTAACTTTATGAACTTCTAACTCCATCAAAGTAACTTTATGAACTTCTAAGTCCATCAAAGTAACTTTATGAACTTCTAACTCCATCAAAGTAACTTTATGAACTTCTAAGTCCATCAAAGTAACTTTATGAACTTCTAACTCCATCAAAGTAACTTTATGAACTTCTAAGTCCATCAAAGTAACTTTATGAACTTCTAACTCCATCAAAGTAACTTTATGAACTTCTAAGTCCATCAAAGTAACTTTATGAACTTCTAAGTCCATAAAAGCCTGTGTCCATGTGTTTTTTGAAAGCTCCGGTTCGGTAAACGTTGTTTTTGGTTTCTAATTTTGCTTTTAAGCGTCTTCAACGTATCTTGTCTTGTCTTGTCTTGTCTCTTTGCTTGTCTCTTTGCTTGTCTCTTTGCGACATGATAAAATCCAAAAACTTTCCGACCAATTCCTCAATTTATCGTTTTAAATAAAGTTTTTAAATAAAGAAAAGTTTTAAATAGATCTTAGATCTTTAATCAATTCTAAAAATGATGTCATTCATTGATGTCATTCATTAATGTCACTCATTTTTTAACAAATCACTTTGTGAGCGTTGAAACCTTTAACAACCGCTCTCTTTTGCCTTCTCGAAGCAGGAAAGTATAAGAAATACTGAAATTTGGCACGTATTTTTGTAAATTTTGTAGACTTTCTTACCATGAATATGCACACATCAGCTGCCAGAGACCCGTACTGACAAAGAAGTGCCAAAAACTCGATTGGTAGAGCGACTGTTTAAAGCCAGAGGCTATGCTCACCGCGAAAATACTGACCACATTGGCGCCCATCTGAAAGAGCTTGTTGTACCCTCAGTTTTCGATCGTTTGACCGTTTATAAGATCATAAACATATCAACTTTAAAATTGATCTTGCAAGAACACTTGACCAAACACTTGAGCACGCCTGGTTAGGTCAAGTGTCACTTTTTTACAAAACTTAGTGAATAAGAGACAGCGAAACTCAAACTCCTTTTGAGTGGTGAACACCACTCAAAGACACCACTCAAAAGGAGTTTGAGTTTCGCTGTCTCTTAACTGTAAATCTTCACACCGTATGCTCTGCTGCTTGCATTTTTGAGCTCTAGCTTTAGCTGTAGCTTTTGGGAGTCAGTTCACATTTTTAAGGCTACAAACTAGCTCGTAGTTTTTCCGCTGCGTTTTTTTAAACACACCGTTATGGCCAATTTATATTCCCTTCTCAACTCCTTGACTTTTTCGCCACTCGCGCATTTCCCGTGTTCTCGATGGAATGCACGAAAGCGTCGATGGATGAGAAAGATAACGGAAAAATCGAGAAGTGTTGTGAAACGAGATAAAACCAGCCGCCCACTACCTGAGATCATAAAAATTAAAGCTGATTTTTAAAAAACCAACCACAGTAAGATAAATCATCCTTGTCCCGCACGCTCCCTCGGTAAAAAACAAATTCACCCCATGGGCCAAGTAGATACCATTGCAGCCTGCTGAAGGAATTTTTGGCAAGTACATCTAAAGCCCTTACGTGTGAAGGATATCACGAGAATAGCCAGCGGATAGAGGTTTAGAATTATGTATTGAAAGAGTTTCCACCGATCGAGAGCCGCATAGAAACGACCGTTGAAGATCACGGCAAATAATCGGTTGAGCCCGAGGAAGAACTGGAAACGTTTTATTTTCATTTTGTCGTTTGAGGTTTGGGCTAGAGTTTAAACTTCAATTGTTGAATTGGAATTCAATTGGCGCAGTCGGGAACACGCTTGTCTACGGCCCACACGACCCGGGCTCGACCCCAATAGTGTTTTGACTCAATTTTGACTCAGTGTTTTGACTCAATTTTTTTACCTCAATGAAAATGGAACTTCCGAAAATCTACAAGGGTTTTGTTTTTGAAGGTTTAGCTTCTCTCTTCTTGTTTAGGTTTAGCTTCTTGAGATGAAAGCTGCGTACAGACAGACGGACGGACAGACGGACGGACTGCTCTTTTAAATAGAGTGCATTGCAAAATGATAGGACTACTCCTAAATTTTACATTTTTTGGCTATGAAGCAACAACGCTAAATGGCTCATAAATCTTAGAAATAAAGAAAACCAAATAAATTACAACAAGATTATAGCGATTTCTTTATTTAACACCTGTTGCAAAATAGAAAAATAGAAAAATAGAAAAATAACAATCATAGAATCCGCATCCGCATAGAAAAATAACAATCAATCCTAAAATAAACTTGAAACAAACAAAAAAACAAGAGCGTAAAATTGATTAATAATCAATAAATTCATTAATTCAATCATTAATTCAATCATTTAATTTAATTTTAATGGTCCAGACAGCAACAAATACTATTGGCACGATTTGAGAAAGGATCCAATTCTTTTTGAACGTCGAAACTTCGGAAGAGGAACACTGAAGGTATGGGGCTCCTTCAATGTGGATGAAATTCTTGATTTAGAATTTGTGACTTATCGCATGAACTCGAACGATTACCAGGACAGTAGTCGACATTTTATCGAGTTTACCAAATTTTGAAGCGTGAGTGGTGGAATTGAGCTTGCAAAATGGCTTTTTTGAGTTGCGAAATCGTGTCCTAAGTCATCCCATTAGCATAAATATTCCTCACAAGGATGTCCCACAAGTTTTCTATTGGGTTTAAGTCCGGCGAGCATGCGGGCCATTCGAGAAAATTGATGTTGTGACGTTCCAGAAAAGCTTTAGTGGATTGGCTGGTAGTATGAATCGAAGCTTTATTCTGTTGAAAAATGTAGTTTTTTTTCCTCGGGTTTGTGCTAGGAAAGGAAGCAGTTCATCCACCAGGGCGTCCTGGTAATCGTTCGAGTTCATGCGACAAGTCACAAATTCTAAATCAAGAACGTCATCCACATTGAAGGAGCCCCATACCTTCAGTGTACCTCTTCCGAAGTTTCGACGTTTAAAAAGAATTGGATCCTTTCTCAAATCGTGCCAATAGTACTTGTTGCTGTCTGGCAACAAGCTGTTGGCTGTTGTTGCTGTCTGGGCCATCAAAATTAAATTTTTCCTCATCGCTGAAGATGACCTACAAAGAAAAAAATCAGTCAACAACTCAAGGCAAGAAGTTTACTTTTCTCCAATCCAATGGTGATTCCGAGCCGAAGACGTCCTTTTTTCTCTGTGCAGCGGCTTTCTTCATGACTGCTCTTTTGATGTAAGGCTTGATTTCTTTTGAGGTACACTTGATGGCTCGAGAAAGAGTGCTTTTGTGGACGGGAGCTCCAATTTTTACCTTGACGTCCTGTAGCGACATCACCGAATTCGACAACAGATGTCCCATATGCCGTTCAGCGCGGACCGTGAGCTTTCGATGATGTCCCAGAGACTTTTTCTTGCCATAATTGAAAGGATCTCTCAAGAAATTTGAGACAACTTGGTGCGAGCTATTCATTTTCTATTCATTTCTATTCATTTTCAATGTTTGCTATGTAGCCACGAAATCGCAGGCATTCGCGGAGAGCGTCTGGATAAGTTGATGCTAAAGATTGTACGACCAGAAAGCCAGAAATTCATGGTGATGTGATCCCGAGCCCAAGACATCCTGTGTGCCGGCTTCAGTTTTGGTGCTTTCTTCATGATTGCTCTTTTGATGTAACGGATATAATACTTGATGGCTCGAGAAAGAGTGTTTTTGTGGACAGGAGCTCCAACTTGTGCCTTGACGTCCTGTAGCGACATCACCGAATTCGACAATAGACGTCCAATATGCCGTTCAGTGCGGACCGCTTTCGATGACGTCCCGGAGACTTCTTCTTGCCATAATTGAAAGGATCTCTCAAGAAATTTGCGACAATACCAAGTTGTCGCGAGCTCTTCATTTTCTTTGCCATCTTCCGATTCGACAATTTTCTTCCTCTCAAAATCGCAATTTTCAATTTTCATCTGTTCGATCTGTGAAAGCGATTTTCCACGCCCATCTTCCTAAAAAATAAAAATAAAATTAAAAAAGAAATAGAACACGCAAAAGAAATGGTTATTACAGGTAGAAAATGAAAAAGAAACTTGGAGGTCTTATCATTTTGCAACAGGGCAAAATCTAGAAATGATTAGAGATTTGTGGCTTTTAAAGTGAATGATTTACCTACCGTAAATACTGTAATAGTACCCCACCCCACATCCGCGCGAAAATGTGTTTTCTATAGGATTTTTACGTTTGAATAGCCGATTGACGCAGAAAAATGTGCTGAATACGAAAATAAAAGAATTTTTGAAATCCCTTCGACAGATTTTTTAAAAATCGAGTTTTAATGATTTTACTGTGTTAAATTTCAGCCATATTTTATTGTCGGAGCAAAATTTTGGAAACAAAAGTCTAAAACGAAAATGTAAACCGCAAGTTTTATTCTACGGGCTTTTCTCTATCTTTTGATACCAAAAGCATGAAAATTGATCAACCCTATAAAAAGTTATAAACTTTTGAAAATAAAAATGTGATTCCTGGGTTATGGTACGGATAGACTACCGGAACCCGAAAGAGAAAAAGAGCAAAATTAAACTTTTTTTGCTACAATTCAAACCCCTTTCGCTATTTTTCTTCTTTTCAAGATGAAGCGTCGATGTCTACGGATTTTAGTAAAGTTGTTTTTTTATGAACAGATGCTTTGCTTTTGAATTTTTCAGGCCCCGACATGAATTAATCCAAGAAAGGAATGAGCGCACAGTTTGCAACGGTATATGTTAAACGTTTTGAAATAACATTTTAAAGTTTATTGAAACAACAGCATTGAAAACAAGATTAATTAAAATGCCCCAGGTCTGATAATAAAATAAGCCAGGAACCACATTTTTATTTTCAAAAGGTTATAACTTTTTATAGGGTTGATCAATTTTCATGCTTTTGGTATCAAAAGATAGAGAAAAGCCCGTAGAATAAAACTTGCGGTTTACATTTTCGTTTTAGGCTTTTGTTTCCAAAATTTTTGCTCCGACAATAAAATCAGGCTGAAATTTAACACAGTAAAATCATTAAAACTCTATTTTTAAAAAATCTGTCGAAGGGATTTCAAAAATTCTTTTATTTTCGTATTCAGCACATTTTTCTGCGTCAATCGGCTATTCAAACGTAAAAATCCTATAGAAAACGATTTTTTGCCTTATTTCGCGCGGATGTGCACCCCCATAATGACGGCGTGGTGTGATGCGTAGTCTAGCTTTGAACGCGTTTTTCTCGACACTCGTTTATGCTACAATGCGCGCTTAGGTATCAAAAAATAGCCCTCAATTTCAGCTATTTTTTGATACCAAAGACGCATTTTTTGAAAGTACGGGCGCTTTGAAAAAAATGAAATACTAAAAACTTTTGCGACTACGCGACTGTACGAGGGAGGTGGGGTACTATTACAGTATTTACGGTAAACGGTATTTGTGCGTACTTTTGTATATAAAATTAGAACTTAAGCACCGCTTATTTAAATTTAAAGCTTAAAATCACTGTGTAGTAGATAGAGACGTTTTCAAGCTCTTTAACTTTAAACCGTTGATAAACTACAGTGAAATCTCAATAATAAAACCTTGAAGGATTCTGAAAAAAAGGCTTGGGGTGGTATATTATCAAGACTAAAATTTAAATTAACTCGTTGTGAGCAAGGGATTTCAATTTTTTTTATCAAGGGGTCGGGGACAAATGCGACCTTTTTTTGCGCACCTGGACATTTGCGCACCTTTTTTTTGCTGGAAAAGGCCTTAGGAAAAGTCGTAGAGCTTCAAAAACGTTTTCATAAAAGGGAATCGTATGCGTAGATTCCGAATTTCGACAAATCAGACCTCGCTGACACGTCAAATTTGGGCTAAAAGGCAAAAACTACGCAACTTAACGTTTTTCCGCAGTTTTTGCCTTTTAGCCCAAATTTGACGTGTCAGCGAGGTCTGATTTGTCAAAATTCGGAATCTACGCATACGATTCCCTTCTATGAAAACGTTTTTGAAGCTCTACGACTTTTGCTAAGGCCTTTTCCAGCAAAAAAAAACTCGCATTTGTGCGCAAATGTCCAGGTGCGCAAAAAAAGGTAGCATTTGTCCCATCCCCGGTATCTACGCAAAGCTATGGGCTAAAAGCTATAGCCCGCCCATTACGGACGGGATTTAACCTTTTGCCTCATGACTTTGCGTAGATATTACATTTCGAGTTGATTTTGGTATCATTAGACGCGCAGACATTCGACATTTGATATCATTTAGTCTGTTAACGTTTGTTAACGTCTGTTAACGTCTGTTGACGTCTGTTAACGTCTGTTAACGTCTGTTAACGTCTGTCAACGTCTGTTAACGTCTGTTAACGTCTGTTAACGTCTGTTAACGTCTGTCAACGTCTGTCAACGTCTGTTAACGTTTGTTAACGTGTGTTAACGTCTGTTAATGTCTGTTAACGTCTGTTAACGTCTGTTAACGTCTGTTAACGTCTGTTAACGTCTGTTAACGTCTGTTAACGTCTGTTAACGAGATTGCACTGTACCCTCAACAGATCCCAACCTTCGAGTTGTACCCGAAAATCACGGCCGTGAAGACGAGATTGGAGAAGAGATTGTTGAGGAAAGGAATCGATTCGTTTATGTTCCTAGAGATTAACTCTAGAGATTATTGAAAACCCCCGAAAATCCTCTACCAAATCGCACTTGGAACCGCCCAACTCAAAGCAGTCACATTGATCAGGGTTAAGTTAAGCAAATCAATGACGATGTAGTGCTTGACGATACCTTAACTTTTGGCTGAACTTGACTTTAGCACCTTTTTCTCGTTATTCATCTTTGTAATTTTGCAAACAAACCTCTCAGATACGAATTCCCATTGACAACCACCATTCCAGCGATGCCAAAACCAACTCCGAGTAGTCCCAGCTTCAAAAACTTACTTAATTTTCCAATTCATAACTCACTGTGGCCATTACGATGATTTCGATGGTATCCCTTAATGGATCTGGTTTTGGAAGCGGAAGGAAACTTGGCCAACTCATTCGGAAATGAAGCTGAAGATCAAAGTTTTTGAAAACAGAGAGCACCACTGAAAAGAAATTGTACCCTTGGGAAAGCGTTCTTCGACGATTTTACTAAAAGAGAAACTGAAAATAGGTGATTTTTCTACACAAAAATCGGGGTAACATGAGAGAATAAGAACGATTTTTGAACTCAACTGGATTTTAGTACAGTAATGGATGAGCAATTAGCTGATGGGTTGATGGAAACGTTAACTGTTAGTTTTTTGTAAATCTTATGCTTTAATCTGTAACTTTGAGGCCATCAAAGGCCCGTTTGATCACTTGTAGCCGATTGTGCTATGCATTTTGATTTCGTTATACAGCGTGGTCCAAAATTATTGTAATTGGAAAGCTATTCTCTTCCAAAAGAACTTTCTACAGAAAGTAGCATGTATTAGATACCATTCAAAAGCTCTAATTCTCAGCATCATTAATGCATTAAAGATTTTTTGATGAGAGCTAATGTTGGGTCCTTACTGGCCTTCGGAATGAGCTTGTCCGATTGTCCGTCTTGTCCGATTACTTAAAAGTGACTTTTTGAAACGAATAATAAATCAATCGATCTATGATTTGTTTTATCAGAAAGTCCTATTATTTATTTACAAATTGCCCTTTAAGAAATTCTGAAAAGCTCGCGTTAATTAATTCTTTTAAAGATTTGATGTCGAGGAGTCAAAAGCGATGAAACTCAAAGTTCCGATTTGAGCACAAATGTTTTGTAATGCACAAATGTCACAACAAAACCTATTTTGGACAAAATTTTTGTCAATTTTGTCAAAAAGACAAAAGATAGAGAATGAAAAGTTAAAAAAAATAGACAAATTTTCATAATATTTCACGAAGCCGTTTTCATTATATGTCCATTGTAAGGAAAAACGAGAATTTCCGTTTGGATTTGCTTCAAAATTGCTTCAAATTTGTCTAAAAATGAGCTAAATGAAGTCAATCATAAAGATTGATCAATCATAAAGATTGATCAATCATAAAGATTGACTAATCTTTATGATTTCAAGCAAACCACAGGTTTATCGGCTAATTTCTCATTTATAAAGAAAATTTCAAAAAAAAACCGGACAAGACTTTTAACTGATTTCCCACCACAAAGCGAGACATTGAAGCTAATTGGTTGAAAGTCAAAAATCACCAGCAAAAAGCATTGTAACATGTATAATACTTATCTCTTTCTACAATCTACAATTTGTAATAGTTTGTCCAAATGAACGAATTCAATAATAACAAATGCTTGCTTTTCGATTAGCTCATCTTCCGCCTCCATTTTGTTTAGAAACCCTAAAAATAAAATATATTTTATGATCGGATAATATTAGGGTGGTGCAAAAGAAACTGCCGATTTGACGGTAAATTCAAAAAAAAGATGGCGTTCGATGGTGACATGATCACAATGGAATATTTTCGCAAGATCTCGAGCAGATTGGCATGGATCGGCCTGAATAACGTCCCTCAGCTTGGCTTCGTTCACGACTTCTGGCCTCGAACCGTGCTCGTAATCTTCCAAAGTCTCGTCTCCCTCTCGGAATCGTTGAAACCAAGTCTGACACTGCCTGAGAGACAAACTGCCATCTCCAAAAGCAGCACAGAGAGAAGGATGCGATTCGGCAGCAGACTTGGTTCCTTTTCTCTACAAATTTGGCTTCTTTTCTCTACAAATTTGGTCCTCTTTTCTCTTTTGGTTCCTTGCGAGACAACGATTGCGATTCGGCAGCAGACTTTCCAATTTTGAAGTTAAACAGTAATGCTGCTCGTAGCACAAATGGAATATTTTCGCAAGATCTCGAGCAGATTGGCATGGGTCGGCCTGAATAACGTCCCTCAGTTTGGCTTCGTTCACAACTTTTGGCATCGAACCGTGCTGGTAGAGAGACACTGCCTGAGAGACAAACGGTCATCTCCGAAAGCAGCACAGAGAGAACGATGCGATTCGGCAGCAGACTTTCCAATTTTGAAGTTAAACAGTAATGCTGCTCGTAGCACAAACTTTTGCTCGACCATGATCTAAATAAAAAATATAAGCATTTTAAAATAAAATAAACAACAACCAAAAAATCCAAATGTCGAAATAAATGGCAAACAAATATGCGAACAAAACATAAAAAAATAATGCCGTTAGCATCGCTCGTTTCTGATAAATGAGAGCTGATACCCATCGGCAGTTTCTTTTGCACCACCCTAATAGATCTTATTAAAAAGAGCATTATTAAAATATAAAAACAAGTGGTTGCCTTAAAAAATTTGATTCCTTTGATGTTCACCCGAACGCGATTAATACCCCATTTTAAAGGCTTAAAGGAACGAGGTTTTCATGGAACTAGATAACAGACAATCATCGGGTAGCTGATTCCCAACGTTGTAGTCATCGGTTTCATTATCATTTTTATTGTGAAAAAAAGCCAGCTTCCGATTTCTGTAAACGTTCCAAAGCTTCTGTCACAGACCACATGTGATTTTTTTTTTTTATCGTTGATGATTTTTTCAATCAAGAACTTCAACTTCAGGATCAGCTCATTCCCGTATGCACTCAATATTGGCATCACCTACCTGAATGGGCTTATTTGGGGAACATTCAACTATTTATTCGGCCTTCCGACCTTTTGACCGACTCGTTTTTCCTGATGTATGCCATGGATTTCATGACGAATCGGAAAATGTAAAAAGGTCTGTAAAAACTTGTGATTTTTTTATCGTTGATGATTTTTCTAATCAAGATGTACTTCAGATGAAAGTCAGCGAGAAACGGGTGTCGAGAGTTGAAAGAGTTTTTTTCATGAAACAAGCTCTCTAGTCACTTCTGTTCATGAAACAAGCTCTCTAGTCACTTCTGTCGAGCCGACATCTCGAGGGCGATGAGCCGTGTAATCTTCTTCTTGTTTTTGTTATTATGAAAAAGCCAGTGTAATTTTTGTAAACGTTCCAAAGCTTCTGTAAAAGATCAGAGCATTTTCTTCTATAAGACGAAATTTTATTTCCATGTCTCTCGTTTTCCCGTTTCTTCAAAATTTCTCCTTTCCCCCATCAATGTTTAATCGTTTTGAAATAAGGACAATCACTGACAAGAAAAAGGAGCTTATTCGTGTCCGTTTTAGGTATAGTAAGTAGAGAATTTTGGGGAAAACGTGTGGTTGAATGAAATGAAAAAAGACAGAGGAATTAACGAAGAGTTAAACCCTTCCTCATACATATTTTGATAAGGGACAAAGTCGAGGTTCCTTTCTTTCAGCTAAAGCCTTGGGGAGACTGTTTTTGACTTTATGGTTCTACTTTTTCAACAATACCGCGACACTTCCAGCTACAGTCAAGTAATATCGTTTTTAGAGTGCCACATGAAAAGTCCGGAGAAAAAAATGGGTTAATTGATTTGCAGCTAATAACTTCTATCCAACAACACAGAAGTCGATAGTTATCAAGTTTCAGATGACAACTCTTTTCAACTACGAAAAAGATTCCTAGAGGTTGTATAAAACCCCAAAGCAGCTATCCTTTTCAATGTCAGTCCCCTTTTACATCAAAATTTTCAAGAAACTATTCCCATCCTGATAAAATCTGTGAATTCACCATGTAATCACTCCTTTCAGTAATCTTCTTCGTAATCTTCTGATCTTTGAGTGAAAAGAAAGTGAAAGAGAAAGGAAAGTGTAAGGAGCAGGAAAGCTCTTTCGCCTAAGAGAAATATTTTGGAAAGATTCCGAGAATATGGGATACAGTCTTAATCAATAAAGAAGATCCTTCTCCTTTGCTTCTTCAAAACATCTTTATTTTACCTATTTCAGTATTTCAGTGGCACATCATCTTGAAAACAAATGAAGAAGCGAACTTCTTTCTTCACTCCAATCCTTTTCCTGCTTCTCCTATGCTCTGTGGTGCGGGCTGAAAATAGATGGAAAATGCAAAATGGCTGCTTTGGGTATACATTGACCAGAATCGCTCCCATTCAACAATTATCTAGTGATTACTTTTTTGAGAGTGTACCAGGTGAGACGTGATATTAAAAGAAAGTTTGGCTAACTTACAAAGCTTCTTGTTTTATAATAATATAACTTTTAGCCTTTTGTTTCGAAATTGATGTCTGCGATGAGTGCTCTTTTGGCCTCGATTTTGTCGCCTATTGTACGACTACAGAAGTGAATAGTTTTATAAACACGAATGATTTTGGATTAACGCCTATTCCTAGTTGATATTCGCTAGGTTATATTAAAAAAGCATTTGATAGAAAAGTCGCAGAGCTTACTGATCAATCAAACCATGAGTTAGAAAGCTTTTTTCAAGGAAAACCCTTTGAATTGCGACAAAGCCATATTCGTCAGTCCAGTAGTCAGTCAGTATCTTCTTTTTCAGGATCAGAACTATTTCCCATGTGATCATCCATCCACCATGGAACTCCCTTTCACTATCGATGAGTTAGAGAGCATCGGTTTCAATGATTGTCAAATAGGGTAGTGCATCTTAAACGTCTTTATGGTCCAAACTAACAAGTTTAGGGAAAAATTCGATGATCTCAAGCTGGTTAACTGTGCGTGGCGTTTTCCACAGAATCTAACCAAGCTAAGATTTCGCCCAAAAGATCTTCAAAAATTCACTTATGGGCAAAGTGCTGTAACGTCTGCTATAATGCTCCGCGTAAACGAGTGGATTGATGGTTTAGTCACAGCAATTAATTCAGTACCTTGAATTTTAGAAAGCACAATTTATCGACTATTTCGGTATCCCACTGCGTCTGGCCACTCGATCACTATTCAAATTGAGGAATCGAAGAATGAGAT